>JAFBJS010055102.1:88008-121561 GCA_016785265.1 Paraplagusia blochii | reverse complement strand
TGTTGTCCCTCTAATCACCTCATTCCTGATCCTGTCCATCCTTGTCTCTCCTAAAGAGAATCTCAGCATCTTTAACTCCTCCAGCTCTGCCTCCTGTCTTCTATCTGTCCCCTGTGTCTCTAATCCATCCATCATGGCTGGTCTAGTGTATATTAAAATATAATTTTACAGGTTCATTATTTTGGCAGCTGCTAAGGGGCACTGTTGCGAGTTGCTGTGCGACTTATACTCCAAAACCAACAGAGAATACAGTTTATTACACTCTCATCATCATAATAATCAGACACCTTATCAATGAGTCTGGTAATGTGACATTTAAATGTGTTTTTAACTGACGATCAGATTCATTTCCAGTGAAAACTACACACACACACACACACACACACACACACACACACACACACACACACACACACACACACACACACACACACACACACACACACACACACACACACACACACACTCATACATATTTGCCTGTTTGACTTCCAGCCTTTCCTGGATATCTGCAGAACGAGGGTGTTTTTGTATAAAGACAGAGGAGGAGACGGTGTTTATTATAACCTACTGTAGCCCCCGGGGTTCGCCACCTCATATTTCATCTTAATGCATCTTCACTCAGAGCCTCAGTTCTCCTCCCTCCTCCGTCCCTACCTCCTCCGTCCCTCCCTCCCTCAGCATGTCTCGCTGTAGCCGAGCAAACTTCAGAGACGAGGAACAACAAAGCAGGTGACTCCGCTGCTCACACTGTGTCTCACCTTGGCCTTATCTGGGCCTTCCATATCACAACAGATTAAAGTCCCTAAATTAGACCAGGCCCCAGCCAGACACGGCCAAGAAGCCTCCTGGGAGAGGAGGGGAGGAGAGCGGAGAGGAGAGCGCTGAGGAAAGATGGTCTCTTGCAGGAGCGGGGAAAACGTCAACTGTGCAGACCATAATATGGCCTGTTGTACAGGATGGGTGGGCCCCAGTGGGCTGCTCTCTATCTGTAATTTCTTCTCCATGATGAGGCTCACAAGGTCGAGACCTAACAAGAACCTGAGCAGGTGAGGTGCCGATGTTTGGAATGAGGTCTGTGCCTGTTTACGGCAGTGATTTATTTTTTTTTTGGATGCGGTCGTGGCATCAACATATTTCACAGGTGAATGAGTCACACTCTAAAGTTGGGAGACGGATGTTATTTTAATTTTAACATTCTTTATTTTTCTGAAAAGGTTTCTGAAAAGTCTCCTGCCCTTTACGGTTCTTCTGAGATGAAACAAATGTGTGGAAAATATTAATACAAAGAAATAAATCAGAGTCAAAAGTGTGACTTTGTTTCGAGTCTTCAGATCAGTCCAAACCAGTGTTTTACTAAATGTAGGTCATGAACCACCTTTTCAGGAAACCTGCGGACCTCTCTGGGCACATTGAAGGGCCACGGCCCAGAGGTTGAGAATCACTGGTTTAGAGACTGAAAGACAAGAAACGAGGAATAGATTTTTAGATGTCGTTAAAGTCAAGAAAAAACATGGAAAAAAATGTTAAACTTCACTTAGTTTTTAAGTCGAAGATTTTTCAATGTTGTTATGAAAGACGATGTATTGATCCAAGTGTTTCTTAACAAACTGCTGCAAAAACAAACCCTTTTTTCTCACAGGTTTAAACACCATCTCTGAGAAATCAAACTTCCATGTCGTTGTGATTCTTGCCACTGCACACATCGAAATTTGACCTCTGGTAACTTCGGGATTCGAACCGGGGACCTTGCGGACCGAAGCGGTTCCTTAACCACTAGGCCACAGAGCTGCCCGCAAATGTCCATTGTGCAAAACTCCTCATCGTCATTATTCAGCTTCATTTCACACTCACGTACGTCATGTTTACATTGCACTGAGTACATCCAGTGCTCGGCTCAAACTCTGGCTCCGAGCCTGGGCAGCAGCCGAAGAGCGCCTCCTTCACACCTCCGCTCTGACATTCAGAGAGGAAGACGCCGCGCACACAGAAATTACAGCTGCCGCCTGCACTGTAGGAGCTTTTGATGCTCAGCCGTGTATGATGCAAATGGCTTTTCTTCTCCAGCCTCTGCCTCTGAACACATACGAGCTCAGATTTGAACGGGAACTGAATTAAATTGAGACAGAAAATCAGCAGATGTGAACAGATGAATTTGGTTCAGCACAGTATTGAAAAAGGAAAGTATTTTCAACCTTGTGTTGGACTGCACATCTGATGTATGTGTCAATTTGATATAAACATCCAGGGCCAGTGCTTGAGGCAGTTGCTTGGGGCCCCAGCCACTAGGGGGCCATGGTCACAAAAACATTTTTTTTCTGCGTTCACTGATAGTGGAGGCTTCAGCGATATCTTGTTTACAGCCCTTTGGTGCCTAAATACATTTATGTTTGCCCTGATTCTTTTCCACAACATGGAACAGTACCTCAATGTTACAGTTGCAGTTTCCAAAATAAGGGGCTGACCCCCCTCAGTGGACACACAGCTATTGCAGCTACTCCAGCTGCCCCACTCTGCGAAAATACATCCTGGAGAAAAGAAAAAAAAAAAAAAAAGGTAGTTGGTAGGGTAACAGACTTGGGTCTGAACCAGGCCACTGGTTCGAATCCCTCAATCACCAGCTGACGTGCCTTAAACATGGTATTGTCCCCCCACACTGCTCACTATGGTGAAGAGTTAAATCCAGAGGCATAATTTCCTGAAGGATACTCTCAAAGGATTAACAAAGTTCTGAAAAAAAAAAAAAAAGATCTTCAGAAAGTCTACACTGCCCCCTGTTGATTTGAGAAAAATCTTGTATTCTTGTCATTTTGATTTTGAATCCAAATATTCCCCCTGAAATTTATGTGACATGAAAAAAAAAGAATTCAATTAAAATTAATTTTTGAAAAAGTATCTTTTTACCAAAATACAAACTCAAGTGTATTGTTTTTTATTATTATTATTATTATTATTTTAACTTGGATTTTTAAACCTCATCACCAGATGGTGACCACTATTTGTTGTCCAAACATTCTGTCTCTAATTGGCCACCTGCTGGGCTGGAAGGAAACTACAGTTAGTCGAGGAGACTCACTGTAATGGTTAGAAACAGTAATTACTGCAGCAGGAATAGAAAAGGGAAGAAAACATAATAGAATCATCTATTAGAGTTTGGTTCATCCATAAACATGAAAACATGAGAGAAAAAAACATCGTAGAGACAAAATCTAATTATTATTGAAGTTCTTTATCTTTTCATCATTTTTAGAAACGTAAAATCCCCTCGGATTAACTGAAATTACTGTTTGCTCTGCTCCTGTCACTGACTGGCTTCATTTTTTTTTTTTTTCCTCAAATAATTTTAATGAGGTCACGCTGTCCACTTTACTGCTGCTCCTGTGTCCAGACAGGTGTATCCTGTGTGGATTCACTCCAGTCTGCTTCTTCTCATCCCAGTGGTGACAGGTTTCCTCAGATACAACCCTCTAATCATCCTCCAGGGCCTCACCTGTGTCACGGCACGTCTGCTCCTGCAGCAGGCTGGGCTCAGGGGTCCAGCTGGATCAGCTGCCCCTCACTGTGGCAGTGGACGTGACCCATTTCTGCTACTTTTAAAATATAGTTCATGTCAGACTCTGTCATAGTGACCAGTTCATGGAAGCTGCCGAGCTTCTCTCTCTCTCTAACTCTCCCAGTGTGTGGATCCTTTGTCAGACTTTTACGAAAACAAGACTAAATCGAAGATTCACGTCATTTTATGTAAGAATTTCCAAACCACCCTCTGATTCTTTCAAGAGATCCTGAGATCTTCGGTCTCAGCAGAATAAAAACAGCCACTCTGCCCCCTTCTGGCTGTTATTTTTTTATTTTAAGACTTAAAACAAATTTATTTTTAGAGCAGTGGTTCCCAAAGTGAGGGGCAAGGGCCTGAGGGGTACGCTGAGTTTTCACTGTGGGGAGAAATGAAACTGATTTATATTTTATTTTTTGTTTCTATAAGTGAATTGTTAAAGGATATGAATGTCAGGGACAAAAATGAGGCAAAGCGGCTGCTGTCACTGAGAGACAATGGTTGGATGTTCACACAGTGACAGTAGGGTGCAGCCTCCCTGAGGTGGAGGTCGACGTCCCTTCCTGTGTGTGTGTGTGTGTGTGTGTATACCGTGCACTCGGGCTCATATCTTCACAGCCCTGAAATGGAGGCGTGGAAGCTTTTAGCACATTGTCAAGTGGCTAACCCAGCCCTGATATGTCTTCTCACCTTTGTTTCTCAAGGACGGCGCAAATTTATTTTAGCAGCATAGAAGAGCTGAGCGTTCAGTAAGCTCTGAGGAGAGAGAATACCAAGATGTACAGTAGAGCAGGAAAATTCAGGTATTTTTGGGTAAAATTCTCGGTGGTTTGACGATGTAGTAACTAAAGACTAAACGCCAATGATTTTTTTTTTATTTATTTTTTTTTTATTTTTTATTTACTCCACTTTATGTATTAATCAGTTGCGGGCCATGCATTTCAACCTTCAGTGACGTCATAGTTTTGTGACGTCAAATTGTATAGTTAAGTTATATAGGCACATCACATAACAATTAATTACAACAGCATTTAATATCAATTACTATTCGTAATTGTTGACTAGTGGTTGACACTTTGTTTCGTCCCCACTAGGTTCTGGGCTTTGATTCCCGGCGTAGCAACATTAAAAAAAAAAAAAAATGATTTTGATAAAGGTAATTCTTATGTTAAGGTTTATATGGAGATTAAATGAGCTCAGTCCCAAACATGTAAATTTGTTTCTTGGACCTTCAACAAAGTCTAAACCTATTAAAAATAAAAATCAAATAAATTGACGTCAAACTGCCGGGAGAGCTTATCCAATCACGGGACACGTACAAGTTGCCTTCTACGTAAGGCCAGCTAGAAGGCTCTGAGGTTGCAATCTCGTGAGATAATTGGTCTGAGCGCTGTAATCTGAGCAGGCTGTGTCCATTCACTTACAGTGCACAGAGCCTTCACTTTTTGGATGCTAGCTGAAATATAATTGGATAAAAAAAATCCAACTTTTTTAATTCTAATACTTTTTTTATATTAATAAAAAAAGAAAGAATACAGTTTATTGACAAATATTTATATATAAATGTGTTTTTCAGAGTTGTTTTTTTTTTATGCTAGCAGAGAAGGCTTTGCTGGCCCTGAAGGCCCACCACTGGTATGTCAGTATATTTACCTACCAGGCTTCATTTCTCACAAACTATATAATGTGGCATCATTAGTGTAGACTCTTAGCAGGACTGGCCAGCATGCAGTCCAGTGAAGCTTTTAAAATAAGGCTACCAACTACCAGGTTTTGCCATTGTTGCACTGTTGTTTTTCTTTGATTTTTTTTTTTTTTTTTTTTTTTTTATCAAATAAATGTAAATTAACTGTTTTATTATGATGTTTGATTTTCTCTTTTCCCTGTAGACCATTCCATAGGTCTATATGTCTATATGAATAAAACAGTACATTTACTCACAAATGTCAGATGGGCTGCAGGAAACGTGGCCCACACGGAAGGCAGTTTAGCAAACAGATTGCAGAGTCAGTTTGTTTGCTTCTCTTTGTTTGCAGAAGCTGCAAACTGTAAATAAAGTTGCTGCCGTGGTTTGAACACAGCGCCGTTGTTGCTCCATTTGTTGTGCGGTTTCATTATTATTCAAATCCCAAAAAGCTCTGCTGAATGGTGACCACAAATCCTGCTTAAACTAAATTGGTTCAGAATAATGTGGAAAAAAATAACACACAACGTGGTTATTTTCATTAAAGCTTACAATAAAAAAATAATAATAATAAAAAAAGGTACAAAACACAATCTCTTTACTCCGTCAGTTTTTCCCCAACTCCCCGAAGCCGTTGAAGACAATAGGAGCAGCATTAATTAGACTGTTTAATTGCCTCCTCTCATCCCCAGACGGGCAGTACAGCAGCTGCCTCCGTCCAGTCAGCTCAGAGTTATTGATTATAGTAGTGATACATTCCTGTATTCCCCTGAAACCAAAGGCAATTATTCTGTGTAAACCACATCCAGCTGCATGCCGTTCACTTGTAAAATGGTTCCTTCCGAACCCGCAGTCAAGCTGCGGAGCCCCAGTCTGATATTTCCCAGATGACTCCTGTTGTATTTTCTCTTTTCCACAGTTTGCAAACATCCCCGAGGAGAGAGTGGGAAAAAAAAAAACACCAATAGGGAAAATATGAATATGGATTAGCAACATGGTTTTTACAGCATAACTTAGTGTTTTCATATGCAGCATATTAATAACCGTCTTCCAGCTTCAACGCAAACATTTTTAGAAGCTCATTAGTCTTTATGTTATGCAAAACTCAGGTTCGGAGACTGTTTTACATTGAAGGCGTTGGAGAAAAGCAGTTTTTTAGACACTTTGACCCATTTTCTCCTCCGCTCCCCTGTGACATTAAACCAACTCTTTACACATCAAACATTGACATTGAGTTAAAGTTTCTTTCAATGTCGACATTTCAGTTTAAAATGAAACCATGGCTTCATATTAGACTAGAAGGTCATCTGTACAAAGCAGTGATTTTAAAACAAACTGGTTAAAGTTATCTCTCTGTTAAGCTTAGTTAATGATCAGCTTGAAGTAGATACTGAAGGACATTTCTATATTGCCAGTGTTTCTTACCAGCGTATTTGTTACAACACATACCTCATAAGCACAATAAAAAATATGTGACAGGCTTAGAAGAACATTTAGCAAACAAGAAAATATTTATCTGTTCATTTGTTTGTGTAAAAACCACAATATGACTATAAAATAAGCTGCAATGCTGCCATCTAGTGACTTTCACTTCACTATTCATCAGTTTATCCCAGAACCTTTTTCAAGGGCACACCTGGTTTACCCAAATCCAGTTGTTGTGTTAAGACATCACCAACAGTAACCTATAGTTTGGTCTGTCATCACGTTCTCCAACATTAATATTTGTCATTAACTGTTGGACTGCCCCCTAGTGGACGTATCACAAAAAAACACACCCAGCATCCGGTTATTAGAGTATATTTTCAGAGATGTCAGATAGCATCAGTCCATCAATATTATCAGTCCAATCGGAACAATTGTGTAACATCTAGTATTGTCAGTTTTTCAGCAAAAATCCAATAACACCATGGACTCAAACAATGAGTTCCGAGACGTTTAACTCAGGTTTGGGGCGTAAATATTGGCCAGGCCTCACAATTAGCAACTTCAAAACAAACCAGTCTTATTAATGGACTTCACCTTTTCCCAAAGTTTATTTCCATGTATCCAAAGGACGTACGTCCATGTAATCGATGGTTATGATTGACCTGCGCTGTCAGGCGTTACACTTCCTGTATAGATCAGCGGCAGATCGGCATTAACGACGTGTTCCTGCAGTGTAAATATACTGTACAGCTCCGCTGCCTTATTGATCCGTGACAGTGAAGCCCACTCCTGGTCACCCGCTCTGCCGCTAATAGACGGGCTCTGCAGAAAACCGTTCTAATTAGTCCCCCTCTGTTTGACCTGCTCTGCTTATCAGAGTCCAGGGACTGTGATTCAGTGAGTGTTAAATACACATCGAAGGACACGTCTGTCTGGGAGAGTGGGCCGATCGTGGATGGAGGGTGATTATTGAAGAGAAAGAACCGGTTTGCAAGAGTGGAGCAATCATTCGGACGCAGACTCATTAAATCTGATGGATTGAGATGTGGAAAGTGTTGCATAAACTGTTCTGTCCTCCATTATAATCACGGAGCTGATTGCGAGTCGAATTTGTGTTTTATTTAAATCGTAGGCAATTAAGGATCATTTTAGAATGCAGTGGGAAATAAAGTACAGTACCAGAAACTAAGAAAACAGTCTCCAAAGGGACGGGTGTCCAGTCGTTTAAGATTTAAGGAGGAATTTATAATAAGATTTAAGGAGGAATTTATTATAATCAATGCCCTGAGAAACAGAGTCACAGCTTTTAATCTTGTTAAAACAGTGAATTAAAAGTTTTATCTTATTCACTCCACCCTCCACTGGTTAAACCAGGGCATTACATTTTCAACTGTGCCACCTGGTGGCGGTTATACGCAACACAATCCTGACAAAAATCAAAAAGTTAGGATTAAACAGCTGAATAAATTGTATTGAATAAGAATTGTGAAAAAATGACATACGTCAATAATTATTGACAATAATTTATGGCTTTTCAAATATGTTATCTTACGTTTTAACATGTTAATAACATTAAATAAAAGTTTGTATCACATTTTCCAATATTATTCATTATCCATCATTGAATGTCGTCAGTTATTTTCCTGCCTTGGCAGAATTTGATGAGGATTCAAATACTGTATAATGAAATTTGTCCGACACAGTTAACTTGTAATGACCATGTATGGGCACTAGAGGGCAGTAAAAGTACAATAATAAAAGTTTAGTTTTTTTTTATTCTTTGTACTATTTTATTATCACAGTGCCAGTGACTTTATTGCAAAGTCTTGTTTTAATTCATGTTATATTTCACATCTTATTCCAGTGCAAATATTTAAAAATAATAGAGAAATTCTTTGTTTGTCTTTGTATTTCATGCTGTTTTTCAGTGACATAAACAACAGCAGCAATACTTTACACACTACTCTTATTTAGGCTGTAATATATGGATTTAAATGAGTAAAGTGTTTGTAGTTGCACAGAGAAAACTGAGAAATGTATTTTTTTTTCTACTTTCTGACCTGAATCCTTAGAATCCACCCTGGGGTTTCAGTGGTTTATTAATCAACAATGTCGTGCCTAAATGCTCGATTTTCCCAGGAGCTTTTTTTTCTTCTAGGAAACCAACATTCTTAATGTCAATAAATTACTCTGTAAACAGCAGGTGGCGTTCATAAAGGCAGCGTCCTTATAATTCTAACCTCACCAGTTCCTCCAGCTCCACACATCCATCTGCAGCTTGAAGGGAAGAAACTGAGAGAGTTGTGCAGCGGCAGCAGCAGCGTTGGCATCTTGTATGCATGGTCACGTCTGACCTACAAATTAAAACTCTAATGGTGAGATAATTAAGACTTCTGCATGGATAACGTGGAGCCAACGGGTTGGGGTTATTCTATTTATGATACACCAGTCATTAAAAATGAAAACCTCCAACGCTCGGATCATTGTTGTTCATTAGGTGAATAATGTCACAAATGTTTTTCAGCTAAGGTTTTTCTTCATTTTTCTGGGGCTGGGATATATTTGTTTTTCTTCTGTAAATGTTTAAGGCCAATAAACACAATCTTGGCATAATATATATTTAATTTTTTATTTGCAATTTGCCCACAACTCCTCAACCACAGCGCACGGCACATGTCTGAACACACCGAGGAGAAAACCAGTCAACAACAGGGAGCAGCATGGCAGAACTGACAGACCAGTTTGACCAAGACTGACAAGACATTTCCTGTACCGTAGACGTTGTCGTCTCCTTGTCTTTTCCATGTCTACACACTGAAGGACACAATTTGGGCGGAGGATTAGCTTCTATCGTGCATCTGGCTTTTAATAACATTTCATATATGTATATTTTTGAAACTGTTATTCCTTTTGAACACACTGTGAAATATTTTTCTCCAACACAACACAAAATTAAAATGAGACCCACCAGTAGGTGGCGTTTTTTTTTGTTTTAACACTGTAGCTTCAGGCAGGTCAATATTAATCGCCCTCCTGTTCGGTTAATGTTTAAACAGTTATTAACTATGTCCTTTCCTGTTATGAAAACAATGATCTAAAATTAGACCCAAATATTGACTTTGATCAATCAACTGAACCGACCGGTTCAGTCACGTGTGACTGTTTTGTCGATGTCGGTCAATAAAGTGAAACCCAGACGGAAGTTCCCTCTGTTTATACTCATAAAATCAACAGTTATTGTACAGCCACATCAAACACTGGGTTATTTATAACTATTTATTGCACATCTTGTGTGTTACTTGGTGTGACCACTAGAGGCAGTATAGTGTGATGACTCTGAATTTCAGAGTTATATCGTCCTTAATATAGGCTCATCAGGCAACACTTGATTTTTAAATCAATTATTCTTAGTATTTTTCACTTAACTCTGCCTCTGGCTAAGTGGTTGACGATTTGTTTCGACTAGGTTCCAGGTTTTGATTCCCGGCATAGCAGCATTTTAAGTTTGCCCATGGCTAGTCAAAGTGTGAAAGCATACAGCCCGAAGTTTTCAGTTGGGAAAAATGCTATCACAATTATCCAATCACGGGACATGTACCTGTTGCCCTCTTTGCAAGGCCAGCTAGAGGGCCTCATCTCGTGAGATGATTGGTCCGAACGCTGATAAAAAGTTTTCATCCAACATATTAATGTAAGATATATTTTTTTTTATATTAATAAAAAAACAATATAATTACACTTTATTTAAAAATATTTATGAATAAATGTGTTTCTGAGAGTGTTCAGGCCAGCAGAGAAGGCCTTGCTGGCCCTGACGGCCACCACTGATTGTTAGGTTGGCTGATTTCTGCACCTGGACATGTCAGAACAGTTACGTTTATTTGTCTTCTTGTTGGTCCAACTCTGGTGTCACATCTATTGGTCAGTCATGAGATTTAAACTACAGATATTTTAATAAGATCAAGGGATGGACATGACCTGACCTGCAGGTGGTGTCATGTTCCTAATGTCATGTCAGCGCGACTGAAACCTCCCTGAAACTGTAGCTGTGACACGACAGGAGTGATGCTGTTAAAGTCAACAGCTACTTGACACTGAAGGCTTCTTCACTGCACCATTATGTAACCGCCATTATCCAGTCGCATCAGCTGCAGAAAAGAAGACATGGGAAAAGAAGAGAATTTGAAATCACTGTATTTTCTACATTCTTGGAAAAAAAAAAAAAAAAGCCTCACAACTATTTGTCCCCACACAGGTGCCACTCCAAATGCAACATTATAAACAAACCCAAGGTTTGGTCCACCAGATTTTTGGTCACTGACGTGGCTTCCTCTAAGATGGTGGCGCACAGTAGTGCAGCGGCTTCTAGGGCTCCTGGAATCAAACACTATTTATGGACTTTTTCAGCCGGCCCTGAGGCCAACTTTGACAAATTTGCTCGCCTCTTCTCCTCTCCTCTTCTCTCTTTCTTCTCCCTCTCACCTCGATCCAGGATCCGAGTACAGTGTTGCCGAGAGTCGAGTTGGTCGAGGGCTGAGGGGTTCGATAGCTGAGGCACCACTGTGTCTTATTTTGTTTGTCATATGTCCAACATGTGTTTCCTTGAATCCTTCATGGCATGGAGGGGTTGGGGGGAGGGAACCACTGCTGAATGTCCATAACAGGTCACCCATCAGACCCAGGTAAAACATCATTCTTACAGATTTCAACATTAACACGTCTGCGTCAACAAAACGCGTTGAGCAACAAAACAAAGAAAAACTTTTTCGTCCCCAAACTTGAATATTCTGCGTGAGTAATGTTACTGCAGCGTTGACATAGACTCATGAGTAACATTTGCCTGACAAAGAAAAATCAAAATGAATGGACGTCTGAGGGATGAAGTGTCGACGTGGTGAAAAGACCACGAGAGGAATTCCTGTTAGTCACTGAGAGAAACAGCAGCTTTCAAACCGCCAAGGTCTCCCAACCCTGATCAACTGCGTGGGCGAACATTTCTCATCACTTCCTCTCTGTGTTCCACTCTGTCTGTTTGAACAGGCCTTTGAATGAAGTCCAACGCAGTCGGTGAGCGAGCTGAAGGACAGTAACGCAGTGGAGAAGGTGTTTCCCTTGTGTGTTCAGCAGGTGCAGCAGCGTCACAACATCCGTCCGTACGATCCTGGGTTTGAGACTTAAGACGTCTTTGTTCAAAACAACTACAAATGTCCATCCAACATGTCTGACATAGACCTGGATTGACTCGGTAAAGTTAGACATGGTTTGACTCGTAATGCATCTTGACCTGCTTCCCAGTGGAATCACCACCCGCACGAAGGCTCACGGAATGGTGCAGTGTGATTTGGGTGGCAGTTGTGGAGACTAACACCCGTGTAGAGCAAAAAAGTGGTTTGACTCGATTTGACTGGATTTTATGTGATTTTTACGATTTTATGAAGGTTTCATTATGACAAGTTTGACCGTGGTCAAATCCACCTGCCTTGGTCTAAGTTGACATGACATTTTCTGTGGGAGAGACAAGGATGGACAGGATCAGGAATGAGGTGATGAGAGGGACAATTTTTGGACATGTTCAGAGGAGGGACAACCAACACTCAGAGGTTGCTGCCTGCTGAGGTTCTTTTTAGGAGAGACAAGGGAAAAGCTAGAGAAGACAGATTGCGATGGTATGGACATGTTCAGAGGAGGGACAGTGGACACATTGGTAGAAGAATGATCCTAGAGATGGAGCCACCAGGTAGGAGATAAAGAGGAGATTGATGGATGCAGTGAGGAAGGACATGGAGGTAGTTGGAGTTAGAGTAGAAGATACAGAGGACAGGGGTGATAGGAAATTTTGACTCGCTGTGGCAACCCCTGAGACATGAGAAGAAGGTGGATGTGTCATTTGAGAGGACAAAAAGTGACAATTGAAAATGCATCCCTGCTTCCCAAAAATACAGCCGCATGGAGCTTCCTTTTCTCTCTGCTGTTGCTCTCTGAGACGTCTTCCTTTTGTCCAGCTGTTCCCTCCATCATTGTAAACAAGAGCCAACTTAAAGTAAAAGATCGATCTCATGATCCAATGCCGATACTGATTTGGATCCTTCTGTTGATGTCCAGACATTTCCAAAATGATGGAGACTGTGGTGGACCTTTTTATTCAACCTTAACTTCTTAGCAGCTTCTTTGCTGTAGCCGTAGGATCAGATTCCAATCCTTCAAGGAAAAGCTGCCCTGATGAGTCACAGGTTCAATTCCTGCTCATGTGCAGACTGTAAATATGCATGGAAATATGTCTGGTGTCAGTGTATAATTCAAGTTGCCTAAACCTTGGTAATTGTTCACTGCAGTGTTTCTGTATTTTGCCTCAGGACTGAAATGATGAAATCACTCCAGACGTTCTGCTGTGTTTGGAGCAGAAACTGAAACAGAGACTTGGAGCTGGTCTGTGTTCTTAATGTCTCCATGGCAGAGCTGCCTCCTCCTCCTCCTCCACCTCCTCCACCACCTCCGCACTCTCCGCTCTTCACAGATATTCTCCTCCAGAGACTGCAATAATACAAACCTTAATGCGTTTTTTCTCCTCCCTGATGTTGAGACCCTCGACTAAAACACTCAGCGGACTCTTCAGGGTTTTTCACAAAAACAATTTTAACATGACAGAGAATACACTTGTGGAATAAGTGTGCAGTACCAGATTTGACCACTAATTCTCAGCCTTCTCCTGGTTTCCTTTTCAATATTTTCTGTTTTTATCAGCTGTTAAAGTGAAGACATTTTCTGAACATATGATCTTTGACAACTGGTCAAGGTTTTCTGGCCCAGTACTGGCAGGGTAATGTTCTATTAAGAAGAGTATTATAGTTTTGACCTCCCATAATGAAAATCCATATCAATAATACAATACTTTTTCTGGGTTTGCCAGAATTTCTGAAATTGTTGTCCTGAGAATTTTGGGTGCAAACAGCTCCGGTTGTTAACAGAATCAGACATTAAGTGCTTGGACAAAAAGTATAAGATCAGACGTCCCTTATATCAGTCCCTCCGACCTGAGTCCTGCTGAATGACACCTACCCACCTCACAGATGTGCAGGGTTCGTCCTTGGAGACTCTTCTGTACAAACGAACCCTCTCCGCCTTCATGAGTCGACTCATGATCCCACCCCCACACATTTTCACACCAATGATCAAGCTGCCTGAAGCTCCCACTTACTGGCATCATCCTCAGCAGACAACCTTCAACGCTGTGCAGATTCATTCTAACAGACAGTGTGTAGACGGAGAGGACAATTGTCACCAGAGAACTGGCCAAGACCAAGAGTCCAGCTTCTCCTGCCTCCCACAGACCTCAGGTACACATTCATGTTCCTTCAGCAGGGCTGGCTCTCATGACACTCAGTGGTTGCCATGGAGCAGCGGAGGTTGGGTGTCTCACGGCGAGTGTCAGTGGTTTGATGGGAGGAAAGTGTCCATTCTGTGGATGGACATTACCATCTGTCTCGGCATCATTCAGGATCATTCACTGTTTGCTGAAATACATACAATCCCAGAGATGAAAACTGCAGATACTGCGATTGGAGATCCTTGAAGACTTCCTGCACTCAGACTAGACTTCCTGGCTTATCCTAGTGGCAACATCATGAAACTGCAGGTTCCACATAATATTTATGGTGTTTTCTTTGCTGTTATAGAGCAGATGTCCGGGGCTGCAGACAGTGGGATCAACATTTTTTGCTGAATTTTCTTTTTTCTATTTTTCAACATAAATACACAGTAAGGGAACAAAAAGGCCTTGGATGTTTGGAAATTTGGGAAGTTGGAATGCCGAGGCTCCACCATCAATGTAGGAAGATGAAATATTAGGAAAAAATAAACATTTTATTCAAACTAGGGCTGTCAGATATATCATTTACCAATATCGATATTAACTGATACCAATATTAACCGATACCAATACCGATATGTATACAGGTAACTTCACCTGAATTATTGTGATACCAGACTCAAGGCATTTAAATAAACACACTACTTCAATATAAGTTAAAGAAAAGACCAGACATTTACTGTAACATTTACTGTAGCATCGATCATTGCTGTCCCTTTAAGATGACATCATTAATCACATGCCGGTCAACGTGTCAGTAGTACTGACTCAGCAACCCATGAGGAAGTCCAGCGTATTTTCCGAGACTGTGGCTTTATAGCATCGGATTTTGAATATTGGTGGGAGAACCGACACCGATATGTTCCGATATTAAAACTTTTGCTGATACCGGCCCGATATTTATCGGTGGACCAATATATCGGACATTCCTAATTCAAATTAGAATCTGTTAGTATTAGAATCTGTCATAGCCTAGCCAATCAGAGAGTAGGAACCAAAGACTTGGAGGCTTGGAGAGAGAAGAGTAAAGAAACTGGAGCAACTCATTTTCTAATCCGTCTTATGCAAGACAAGCTGATGATGTGACAGACTTCAGGATGGACACCACGGTCTGTCCCTCAACCCAAGTCATTATATAAACTGACTAATACTAGCGGTGAGCAACGATGGTAATGTTTGTGAAAAAAACAAATACAAGTAAAGATGTGTGAAGGGAACTGATGCGACTCGACACCGACACGATCTCGACAAAACGACCGTCCTGTCGCATCGAGTTACAGCGAATCCACCGGTGTATGACACACTGTAACTGTAACTCAAAGCCCGACGTTCTGCTGTGCACATGTCCACTGGGTCACCTCATCATCCTGAACGGCCCTGACACATCTGTGCTTTTAATAGCTCAGCCCAGACTGTTCCAGAGCAGATGTACACAAACTGGATCCAACGAGATTTAATCCTTGTGAGGGGGAAAAAAAAAAAAAAAAAGGAAAAATCCACAAGGTCTGTTATGGTTTTACTGTTCCCTGGAGACCTTGTTTGCGATCGATCAAAACAGATCTGAGCTGCTTCACTGACCCGTATAAAAAGATTAGGACCTTAATCAGACCTGAGGGACGAGGACATCATTATCAACACACTTTGACAGAAATAATACACCCTGGTCAAGTAAGGCTACGCCAAGCTTTTTTATTAATATTATTCCCTTCAGGATTGAATTGTCCTCTGCAGAATGGACTCAGGGTGGAGAGTTTGGTTGATAGAAAATAGAAAGAAGGATGAACCGCTGGTGCAGCGGGGAGTCCATGAATGCACCTCAGTGATGAGATGGTGGATGAAAATAACCCCAGGAATCCGATGATAAACATCTTTATCCCAGGTTGACTGTGACAGTGATAACTGAGGTCGAGTCTCATCAGTGGAGAGAGACTCAGAAATTTACTGTACAACCAAGCTGTACTTTAGGGACAAATGTCCAAAAAAAAAAACTGTAGACCTGGGTTAATTTTGAGAAAGTCTAAACTGAAAAACCAGCCACTAGGGGGCACAAGCCAGTGTTTATTTAGTGCACGTCCCAAATAAATGGATAAATGGTGGGATGAGTTGCAAGAAAAACAAAATTATTTCCATAATTGTTATATTGGTAGAAGAATGATCCTAGAGATGGAGCTACCAGGTAGGAGACAAAGAGGAGATTGATGGATGCACTGAGGGAGAACATGGAGGTAGTTGGAGTCAGAGTAGAAGATACAGAGGACAGGGGGAGATGGAGACAAATTCACTTTGGAAACACCTGAAAAATGGACAAACCAAAAGAAGATTTATATTTTGCTGAAACTTAATAAAAAAAAAAAAAGATAAGTTATTCATTATTAAATCCAAATTCTCATTCATTTCTAATGTAATATTGTATATTTTGGCAAACTAAGGCTCGGGGGCCGAATGTGGCCCATTTGCTGTTATATTACGGCCCGCCAGACTTGTCCAAATTATACTTTTAATTGATATTAGTGTTATCTTTTTACCTTTTACCTGCAAAGCCAGAATTTTCCCAATAAATAGTCTAACGAGACTTAAGGCATTTTGCTTTTATTCTATATTTTACTCGTCATTTATCTTAGTTGATAGAAATACTCAATCCTTCTGATCCTGACCTGGTCCGTGACTCCAATCCTAGGCCACTTTAGTTGCCGTAGAACCAGCTGTTTTACAATAGTATCAACGCTGGATGATGTAACGTATGATTTATCCTCGTCCACACATATAACTAAAGGATTATTAATTGCACTGAAAATAACATCAGAGAAGTGCGATTTGAAGGTCTGTGCCAGACCTGGGCAATTTTCTCCAATGGCGTCTGAAAATCTGTTACTGTGACTTTCAGCTGCTGTTGGAAAATTACTGTGTGAAAGAGTAACTGAAGAGTGTTACGCTGCAAGAGAGAAAAAAAATATATATACAAAACAAACGAACAAAAAAAAAGACAAAATATCTAGGTTTAGGAATATCGGCCGGCCATTAGTTTTTGCGGAATATCAGAATTTTGTAAAATTTTCTAATATATACATGTCTGGATTTTACATTATGAGGGCCGACAGCAGCATATATGGATTTTAGTTGGTATCAGAATCAGAAAATTAAAGGTTTGCAAAATTTGAAAAAAAAAACATGTTAATATTGGAGCCTAATTATAACCTAATATAATGATATCCTTTCATTTGATGAAGAAGAAATTTTTAAATTAACTTGAAGATCTTAAATTATTTGAAAGTGAACCATGTGACCTAGTTAAACATAATTACAGAATAATTAAAACATAACACGATGGAAACATTTCTGGTCTTCTGAGAACATAAGAACATTTACTCACAAAATCATTTCAGTGTAGGCTCCTGTGTATATATATATATATATATATTTTTGTTTTGTTTTGTTTTCTGGGGTTCAAATCCCAGCCGTGCCCTCCCTCTAAGGTCCTTCATTGGACCTTCTTTCTAAAATGTTGGTGATGTAGCTCTGGAGATCAGAGTCCTGGGTTTGATGGTCTGAAAGTGGCCTCTTCAGGGGAAACCTAGTGCAGTAGACATGATGTTAGCACAAGAATATTCCTGGTTAGGATCAATAAAATTATTATTTTGAATTCAGTGATCAAATCAGTCGGTTTCCAGTGGGTTCCTCACCTGCAGGAAGGTTCATGACGTCGTGTGCAGAGTTATTTGAGTGTTGGTTGTGGAGACTTTTGCACAGGAGATACAGATATATGAACGATGGATGGATGGATTTCAGATTTTTTTTTCCCCCACTGCTGTCATTCAGTTCCGATTGTTCCGTCCATTCCTTCCTGGGACACAGTTCTTACGTCCAGATTTGTCACCACTGTCGACATGAACTCTGATACATTTACCTCCGTGTGAAACCTCGTCGTCCGTAGAACTATATTTGATACAGAAGACATAAACTCCTGTGTGCACATCAATCATCTGTCCATTGTTACACAAAGCCCGTTTCATAACCGCTCTACATCCCATCAGCTATCAGCACGCAGAGCTGTGGAGCAGTGGGGGGTCTGAGGGCAGGGTCTGAGAAAATAGGACACGCAGGAGAACTAAGAAAAGCTGCACTGCACCAAGTTAGATAACATTACAGAGCATGTTCTCACAGTCTTCATCAACATTTCAACCTCCCCAGGCCTCCACGGTCGGGCAGATGTGTCTGATACTTTAATAATGAGGTGTTCGTGTGGCTTCAGATGCTGTTTTTAGCTTCGTTCCTCCAGGAACCAGCTTTGCTGCATGGCTGAATAGAACATGCACTGTTTCCCCCCTGACTACATGGATTTGTCAGAGTTTTTATAAATAGCTCAGCGGCAGCACGTGTTCCTTCCACGCTGCACACGGAGAATTTGGTTCTGGACGACTGAGAAACACAGAATTGAGGAGAATGTTGGAGAATTGGAGAGTCCTTCAGGTGATGTTTGGTGACTGAGTGATTTGATCAAATTGGCAAATGATTAGGTGATTAGAGGGACAACACAGACAGGAAGGTTTGGAGACAAAGCTAGAGAAGACAGATTGAGATGGTTTGGTGCAGAGGAGGGACAGTGGAGACATTGGTAGAAAGATGATCCTAGAGATGGAGCTACCAGGAGGAGCTACCAAAGAGGAGATTGATGGATGCAGTGAGGGAGGACATGGAGGTAGTTGGAGTTGGAGTGGAAGATACAGAGGACAGGGGGAGATGGAAATTGTTGACTTGCTGTGACAACCCTGAAAAAGGGACAAGCTGAAAGGAAGGAAAGAAGAAGAAAGTCAGATATACTCTAACTCCCCATGTTCTCCCATGAATTCCACTGGTTTATGATTAATGTTCCTCTTGTTCTTCCAGTTCACTGCAGCCCTTCAAGCTGTGAAACATCTGCCACATTATGTCTGTTTCTGGGACAGACGAGACAATACTGACTGTGTATTTGGGGACATAGATTCAAAACAAAGACTATAAACGTAAATAAATTAGTGTTGCAATTGTAGATGATACATGTGTGTCACTTATGTGTCACTTGTGTCCTCTGTCCTCCCTTTGTTAATGAAATTAAAAAAAAAATGTCTTTCTCTTCCCATTCGTCTTTTTTTCAGGGGTTGCTACAGCGAGTCAACAATTTCCATCTCCCCCTGTCCTCTGTGTCCTCAACTCTAACTCCTCCCTCCATGTCCTCCCCTGCTGCATCCATCAATCTCCTCTTTGTCTCCTGCCTGGTAGCTCCATCTCTAGGATCATTCTTCTACCGATGTATCCACTGTCCCTCCTCTGAACATGTCCAAACCATCTCAATCTGTCTTCTCTAGCTTCTTTTTCTCCAAACCTTCCTGTCTGTGTTGTCTCTCTAATCACCTCATTCCTGATCCTGTCCATCCTTGTCTCTCCTAAAGAGAACCTCAGCATCTTTCTCCTGTCTTCTGTCTCGTCCTAGTGTCTCTAATCCATCCATCACGGCTGGTCTCTCCACCGTCCCTCCACCTTAGTTGACTCTCTTCTATCTCAGTTCACTCCTGACTCTTTTCTCCAGTTGTTCCATCCTGACTCCACTCTATTCTTCTCCTCAGTCTCCACTGCTCTGAACAGTTGATCTTCAGTATCTAAACTCCTCCACCTTCTCCACCTCTGCTCTATGTAACCTCACCATTTCACTGTTCTCCCTCTCATTCACACTCATGTACTTGTCTTGCGAGGACTAATCTTAACTAATTAGGTGATTGTTGATAAAATATATTTGATTTATTTCATCTGTCCCACTGGTATGGACATAATCATAGTTTTACACCTACCCTTCTTCACCAACAAAACAGATTCCATTTCCTTTAAAGTATATAACAAGTTTTACTTTCAATTTGTTTAAAAAAATAGTTTTTACATTTTTCTATGAACAAGAAAATCCAAACAATTCATGTCAGTCAATAAAAATCCAATTTAATATTAGTGTTTTCTCTAGGGAAGGTGGTGAAAGTGTCCCTAAAGTGAAGCACTGCTATTTTTAAAAGACTTTTTTGAGAAATAATTAAAAAAAAAACAACTTTTGATTTAGTTTTTCTTTAGCAGCTCCCTGTCCTCCTCCACGGTCAACCAATGTATTGTCCCTGTCCTCACTGTGCTGCTTCTCTGAGTAACACCCCCGAAATATTTGCATTAAAATAGAATCCTAAAGTTCTAACCTGACATTCGTGGTGTAAGAATAAATCCTCCAGGGAAATAATCTAAAATAGAAACATTCCAGATCAGACTCTTCTCTGTCTTGTCATAAAATGTATTTTTTATATTTTTGGAAATGTTCAAACTTTTGGGAGTCTGACAACAGGAAACTTTATTTCTACTTTTAGTGTCAATCTGCGCCCCCTGCAGGGACATGCTGGGACAGTTGTTAACAAATACTAATCTGTTCTGTTTAAACTCATTTATTAATTCATTCATCTTCATCAGTCTCCATCACTGCCACCCAAATCACACTGCTCCATACTGTGGTACTTCCTGTGGGTGTGAGCCACACTTCCTGTTGACAGTACAGTAGGGTTAGAAATCAGCATTTTCTTCTCTGTGCTGTGATCATATACAGTAACACTGAACACTGACTTGATGTTTTGGTTTTGTGAACAAATCAAGGACAATAAAAGTGTTGACATCATGCATATCAAATAAATTTCATTTTTTTCTCAGTTTCTCCCCAAAACCAAAAAAGATTTTCTAAGGATGTTATCACCAACTAAATAAAAGATGTAACGCCTGCGGCAGTTTTCTCTAAATATCAGACGTAGAAATATGTTTTTTTAGCAGGAGTTCAACCAAACAAAATGTACATTTCAATGAGGTGATTGTTCAAGAAGCTCCTTCTATGCAGGTCTGACCTCAGAGAGTGGACATCTGTAGACTCTATGATGCCATGTCCCTCCAATACTTTCTGGTAAGTATTTTCTGGGAACAAATTTGGTTTCACAGTTTTTTAATATGGGTTTTATATCTTTGATCGAGCCAAAGGCAGAACACAGGGAATTTGGAACAACACGGGACAGTGTCTGTCTGTCTGTCTGTCTGTCTGTCTGTCTGTCTGTCTGTCCATCAATTCATCCATTGATCCATCCATCCATCTATTCATCCATCTGTTCATCCATCTATCCATCCATTTATCTATATATCTATTCATCCCTCCATCTATCCATCCATCCATTCATCTATCCATCCATTTATTCATCCATTCATCCATACATCTAACATCCATCCATCTATTCATCCATTCATCCATCCATCTATTCATCCATTCATCCATCCATCTATCCATCCATTCATCCATCCATCCATTTATTCATCCATTCATCCATCCATCCATTTATTCATCCATTCATCCATCCATCTAACATCCATCCATCGATTCATCTTTCATCCATCCACCTATTCATTCATTCATCCATCCACCTTTCATTCATTCATCCATCCACCTTTCATTCATTCATCCATCCATCTATTCATTCATCCATCCATCTATTCATCCATTCATCTATCTATCTATTCATCCATTCATCCATCTATTCATCCATCCATCCATCCATCTATTCATCCATCCATCCATTTATTCATCCATTCATCCATCCATCCATTTATTCATCCATTCATCCATCCATCTAACATCCATCCACCTATTCATTCATTCATCCATCCACCTATTCATTCATTCATCCATCCACCTTTCATTCATTCATCCATCCATCTATTCATTCATTCATCCATCCATCTATTCATCCATCCATCCATTTATTCATCCATTCATTTATTCATCCATTCATCCATCGATTCATCTATTCATTCATTCATCCATCCACCTATTCATTCATTCATCCATCCATCTATTCATTCATTCATCCATCCACCTTTCATCCATTCATCCATCCATCTGTTCATCCATTCATCCATCCATCTATTCATCCACCCATCCATCCATCTATTCATCCACCCATCCATCCATTCATTCATCTATTCACTCGTCCATCTATCCATTCATTCATCCATCCATTCATCTATTCATCCATGTATCTATGCATCTGCCTGTGCTGAACAATTTCCTCAGGGATGATAAAAGTATTCTGATTCTGATTCTGATTCTGAGGAAGAGGTTGTTTTTCTTTTTGATTCCCAGAAACATTTCTTTCTTCTACAGCTGATTACATTCTTAAACTGTCAGTTTCTGTGAAATCACACATTGATCCAGGTCTGTGATCCAACTGGACCTTCTCTGGGATCTTGAAACCTTTCAAGTGTCCAGTAAATGACCAGCGGGGGAAACATTCTAACCCTCTTGCACATTTCAAGCATCTAAAGCTCTTGTCTGTGGTGGCAGAACAGAAGGTGAATTAATCAACTTTGCATATGAAGCTCCACCTGTCGTCTACAGCCAGTCTGAGAGGGAACAGTCTTATCTCTGCGTGTCCCGCTGTCTTCCACTTACAGTCAGATCTCTGCACGTCCAACTGACCCTGGGTCTGTTATCAGACCAAGACTGTTTATTTTTTCCTATGTGTAAAAATATCTTCACTGACTTTAACATTAGTCGTTAACTGTCTTATCAGGAAAGACATCCTGTCTTTCAAAGATGGAACTCAATGAAAAAAAACAAACATGTTCTTTCTTAAGCAGCACCTGCAGCATGAAGACCAGGCTGGACCAGGTGTCTGAAGTGTGTCTGGAAAAAGTCTTCAATTAGACCGTACCATAGATCATTGGCAGTGCCCTGGACATAAAGAAATAGGTCAAGCATTGACTCTTGAGACATGTTATGTGAGGTCCAATTAGTATGCTTAGGGTATACATACTCTAGACTAACTTGTTTCATGGATCACTGGGTTGTTTAATCTCATGCTCTTAACCCCGATGGTCAATTTTCTTTCCCCAACATGAGATGGAAGTATCAGCAGGGGAGGTGGGATTCTATTGAATTAGCAGGAGATCAATGTGAAGATAAACCAGAGGAGATCCAGGAATTGTGTGGGGGATACTCAGAATAAGGAGGGTGGAATAAGCTGTGGGGGAGTTGGTGAGATTGATCTTCAGAAGGTGATTTTTCTCCCTTCAGGAATTCATGGAACTGAAGAAATTACAATCTGTAATGTTCGATAATATCATCCGAGCATTAGAGTTATATATCTGTAAAAAAGAAAACATTATTGTTTTTTTCTTCCCATGATTAAAATGTCATAACGCTGGGGGTTTTCTGGGGTTTGCCAAATGGTGTGCCCTAAAAAGAGTTGGTGGGAGATAAGGGTGAAAGCCACTAGATGGCAGCGTTGCAGCTTATTCTATTATAATAATTTATTTTTAGAACAGGGGATTTGTACGAATTAGAATTTAGATATTTGAGTAACATTGATATCTGTAAAAGTAGAAATTTGACAAACCAGACAAAGATAACCGACCAAGCATTAGCGTAATATATTTGTAAAACATTTTTGGAGTTTTTTTTTCCCATAATTAAAATGCCTTAACGCTATGCCTTGAATTTGCCAAATGATGTCTGCCCTAAAATAAAATATTGAAATAAGAGTGGAAGTCACAAGATGGCAGTATTGCAGCTTATTTTATTAGTTTAATTTAGTAAACGAGAATTTGTATGAATTGTAATTAAGATGTTTGGGTAACAATGATATCTGGAAAAGTTAAAATGTTACATATCTAATTATAAAACCAATTAAAATATATATGTTATCCCTATCTTCCTATTATTGAAATACCTTAACGCTATGTCTTGAATTTGCCAACTGATGTGTGCCCTAAAAGAGAATGGAGGAAATAATGGTAAAAGCCACTAGATGGCAGCAATGCAGCTCATTTTAATAACCAATCATGTGTATGAATTATAATTAAGATGTATGGGTAACATTGACATCATGCTGCACAAGTTAAAAATTGACAAATTTAATTATAAAACCAATTGAAATATATATTTTCTCACTTCATGAAACTAAAGAAATTACTGATGATGATGATCATGATGATGATCGATAATATTGTTAGTGTTGCATGTCTTTAAATAATAAAAAAAAGCATTTATTCCCATAACTAAAATGCCATATTCCTATGTCTGGGTTTTGCCAAATGGTGTGTGCCCTAAAAAAAGTTTGGGGGGGTAAGGGTAAAAGCCTCTAGATGGCAGCATTGCAGCTTACTATATTAATTTATTTTAATACACAGGGATTTGTAGGATGATTGGAACTTAAATGTTTGGGTAACGTGCATATCTGTCAATGTTCTATTTTGAAAAACACTTTCTTCTGTTTTATTCATGAAGTCCAAGGCGGTGCAGATTGAAGGACCTTTTGCCTCTTTGTCCACGTATGTAAATCTTGTGATTCCCAAACAAGATGAGTTTGTTACATAACACCCTCTACTGTCAAGTATCAAACTACTTGTACCTGTGTGAAACATGGACTTTAATCAAGTCCAGATGCTATTCTCCAGGCAGAGAAGGCTTGAGCCACATCTGAGCATCCTCTTTCCGTTGACCCCAGCGTTATTGACAAGCAACATACAGCATCGACGTACAGAAAGAAAAAAAAATATATTACATAAGACAAGAGAGCACCCAATGTTCCCGCTTTACCTCAGCCCTAATCCAATTCCAAAGAGCAGGAAGTGGTAATAACACCTGTGGACCTGCCTTGTGCAGAGTGCCGCTCACTCATTGCCGTAACTAGATTCTGTGTTGGCTGAGGGTCTGACCTGAGCCCACCACTCTCAGCAGTGACAGTCTTCCTGCAACCTCTGTTCAGGAACATCGTGTGAACCCGACGAGCAACAATAATCTGTCCATGTTCCTTACGAGTACATTGCACTAGTTGGACAATTTATATTGGGAGTAACAAAAGACGGGAGGGGGAGATGGGAAACTGGATTCTATTCTCGATGTGTTGAAACACAGCAGTCAGAGCTGTGAGAAGATTAAGGGTTTTAGTCTGATTAATCCTAGGGCAGCAGTGGATTAATCCAGGTTAATCCTGATGAATGCTTCTTAAATTTAATGGATTTTAGATGTTAATGGGAATTGTTAGCTTGATTCGTGAAACAGTATAATGAGTGCAGTGATTATTAGTGGAATTGGTGGTAGTTAAAAAAATAAAGGAAAGGAAATCAAACTCCTTGTCATTGTGATTCACACCAAGAAATGTCACCCCTGTATATAACCCATCACCAGCCCCCAGGGGGCAGTGATAGAGACAGTGCTATGCTCAGGGGACCTGGCAGTTGGTGGATTCGAACTCGGAACCCCAGTCCGTTTTCTTTAACACCGAGCTGGAGGCATCCAGCTGAGCCATTGCACCATAACCTCTGCGGTAACATGGTGGTAGGGGGTCTTGCATACCCAAGTCCATTTTCTTAACCGCAAAGCAACCAACTAGGGACCTCATCCCCAACTGCCCCACCCCAAGCGCAACAACTTGATACCAGGGGCGTAGCCTGAACCTAAAAAAATGCGTGGACTACAAGTTTGATCAACCCTCTCATTGGACGGGGCGGGCCCACGCCCACCCGGGCCTACCCCCGTGGCTACGCCTATACTTGATACAACACTGCCCCCAAGACTGTGACCAAGTTTTGTTGAAGACCAAGAGCAAGATGGGAAAAATCGAGTCAGGAGGAGCACGAGTTGTTACATTATTTAGATATATTTACAGGTTGTGTGCTGCTGTTTTTCAGGGTTAAACCCAATATGTATTTAACCCAATGCTAATTTATTAAAAAATAATTACCTTGGTTATTGGGATTCTTTTTTCACTTCACCCCCAACCCTGGTATGAAAGAAGGAGATTGGAGTAAAATATAACTTATTGAATTCCAAAAGAGAAAAACCTTTCTGTCCACCTATTTTCCATTTTCCGTCACTGTTACTGCGTCCCAGGGACAGCAGACTCCACTACCACCACCCAAATCACACTGCACTCTACCAGACCCTATTGACCCTTCCTCCATTTGGTAAGCCCACTGGAGCTACCAACTGGGATACAGCCTAACTCAGTAGCCTGGAGTTTCACTTGTGCTGGGGGGGGCGCAATACTGAGGGGGGCACGTGTGACCCTGGGGAACATTTTTTTTGCCGCCGTACTACAAAAAAGTGCAATTGCACATCCTTGTAAGTTGAACTATATCTCCTTTTTTCTTTTTTCTTTCTTTTTTTTTATGTTAACAAGGATACAATGTTATGCAGAGGTCTACCTAGAACCATTTTATAGACAAATGCTGTTATTTATAGTTGTGACGAAGAGTGGGCGGTGGGGGGCGGCGCAAATTGTTTTCTTCTTGCTGGGGGGGCATAACAGGCCTTGTGCTGATTGGACGACCTGCATGTTGTTAATTAAGTCCTTGTGTGTGTGTGTGTGTGTGTTGGATGCTGCATGTGCACAGATGGAACAGCCGTTCTGCTCAGCGCAGCTTTATTAGGTAAACAGCAGAGGTGGGAAAGCGGGAAATAACATGTCAATGTGACATGGGCCGTAGAAAAACATGACCTCCCTTTGTGTTATCATCACTCAGAGAACATTCACTTGATCAATTATCTCCTCCGATAAAGACAGAAAAACAGAGACTTTTTGTGGGAGGGTTTGTTATTATTGGTGATTTGTTTGTCCTCTAAACGTTCAGGCTGCTGGGAAAAGTGGACAACATCCACAGGAGACACAGGGACATCATATTTACAACACGGCTGAGATACTGTGTCGAATAAACAATTTGCTTATTTGTTGTTTTTGTTGTTCAAAAAAATGTTTCTGCTGCCAGTGGGACCATGAGAGCCCCACCACCCAGCCATGGATAAACAGGTGGAGATGGATGGATGGATGAATGGATGATTCAATGACCATCTCAATAGTAAGATATTTTTTCTTCAGGTGTCTCTCGTTGCCTTCAGGACTTTTTTTGAAGAGGGAGTTCAGTGATGAGAACATTGAGTTTTGGATGGTCTGTGAGGAGTAGAAGAAAGTCAAGAGCTGCACGGAAATGATGTTGAAGGCCAATTGGATCTTCAGAGACTTGGTTGATGTTCAGGTGTGTGTGTGTGTGTGTGTTAGGACCTGCACAAGAATTGACATTTTCTAATTACAATATTAAAGACTAATCCACACTTTTGCAAGAGAAAGACTCCGATCCACGATTCCTCAGATGTTCGTACATGAACCAGGTTGACATCTGCTCCTTGCATGCATCTCTTTACCTCCAAGCATTTTAAATATGAAGTGTCTCAGCTGTCTTCTGTGTGGACTCTATTCCAGGAACATGTTGAGACTTCTACCCGTTCAAACGTAATTTGTTCATTGTGTTCTGTTGTGTCTGGATCTCACTGAGATCTGACTCTGAACCAAGGTCACATATACAGAACCATCATTTAAGCCAAATTTTAGAGATGACTGTGGTGAACTGAGGAAATAGATATTTTGTTTTAAAAAAATTATAAATATATGATATAAATATTGTCTATATTCACAGATCATATTCCAGTATCAGGGTCCAGATTGTACTCCCCTTAGTGATGTGTGCTAACCCAGAGTACACATGTAAAACTGCAGTATTTATTGATGTACATCTGTGCTTTCTTCAGATTTGCACTGCATAATGGTGCAGATAAATTTGTACAATCATGTCTTTTTTGTTTTCTGTTTGAATTTTTACAAAATGTCTGTTTATTAACTCATATGCAAATATAAAATAATTTCTCCTTTTTTGCAAAACAAAAAAAAAATCCCTGATTTTACTATTGCCATCTATTTGACATCCTTTCTATAAATAAATCCATCAACCAGATTTGAGGAAATATTGACCTTAATTCCAACTCTTTTCATGTAAATCCTTCATGACGTAGATTTTTTGGGGGTAAAAGTTTCTTCTCAAATTTTTTTTTTTTTTTTTTTTTCCACCAAATGAATGGGATTAAACGCTTGGTAGAATTTATTCTAGAACAGATGTCAAGGTTGAACTAAGCACAAAACCAAGATCCACCCCAGAGTATAACCCAGATCAGAACCCTCTTGTTAATATTCATGTCAAACTAATGAACAAAATGTCTAATAGTCTGAAAAATATGAGACCAATGAGTTTTATAATGTGAAAATCCACCTGTTCCAGCACTGGTTCTGCTGGAGGAAAAAGTAGAAGAAACATCTAAGTATTTTCTCTCTTCCATTTACTCTGGTATTTGGGACAGTGTTGAGATGCATTTGCTTTGTGTCTCATTACACCATCAGCAGAGTGGGCGGCTGCTGTCAATCTCCTTGAGTTGGAGAGCGAAGAGCAGAGAGAATGTGGGACACAGCCTACACTGCAGACAAAACATGAGCTTTTCTAGGCCACTCCATGATAAAACAAGCAACGGTTGGAGTTAGTAGAAGTGGAGCATCACTGCATCAGCCTGTTATGAAAGTATAAATTACAGTAATGTAATTGTGGATCAGGGTGAGTCAACAGTTGTAGGCGCTGTTGCCTGTGTTGATGAGATCACTCTGACATGTTGACGCTGTAGTGATGCCGGGCTGTTGTCGATACTTCGACTCCAGCACAGGTTAATGCAGCCGAAAGGTAAACACCAGGACGGCTTCGCAAACAGCCTAACAGCACCTGTTTACGACGTGGATTGACAGATGTGGGCTGGCCTGACGCTGGCTCGGCAAAAGGATAAAAATATCTATGACCTGAGTTTTTGTTTCTTCACTGAGAATAAGGTGAGGAATTAGTTTAGTTTATTGTTATTTTCACTTGCATTTCCCTACAATTTCTATGATTTTCAGAACATTTGCGGTGTCATCTGCAAACACTGTAATTCATAGATAGATATGGGCAGCAGTGGTAGCCTAGCTTACTTGGGTCCGAACTCATCCTCCTGACCCACAGAACATCCAGTGGGCTCACCACCGACAGAAAGACTGATGCAGCACAGTGGCAGTAGTGGAAAATCTTGCCCTTGCGATCCAGTAACGAATAAACAGTAGTGGAAAGGTAAAAAGGTGCTGAAAAGGTAACTAGTTACGTTACTAGTTACGAAATTATAAAAGTAACTTAGAACTAGTTACTTTACATTTAAAAAAAAAAGTTTTGTGTTGTGGCACAATGTAGTGGAACAATAAAAACAAAATCGATGTTTAGACATTTTGACAGGCATCTTTATTGGCAAGAAGACCTGCCCAGGTCTCTTTCTGATTGGCTTAGCCAACTGCCCTCTCTCCATGACCGCGAGAAACCGTCCATTTGGACCACAGATAGTAACGAGTAACAAGCCCCTTTACACCACAGTAACAATAACTGCGTTACTGAATCCGAAAAGTAATGCGTTACGTTATTAGTTACAGAGAATAGTAGTTTCGTTACATAACGGCTTCACAAATAACGCATTCGTCCAAACACTGCGAATAAGTCAGTGAAGGTGAAGGAATGGATACATAGAGTATTTGTCTCTGGTTCTTGTTCTCCCCGTTGGCATAGCAACAACCTGCTTCGGAGAATCCACATATCATTCTATCATCATAACTGACTGCATTAACATGTATGGAAAACGCCACTATCATGTTTTTCTCTGCCACTCCCTAATCCTCCTGTACCTGAAACAAAGACTGAAGCATCTTAATGTTGAATAAGCAGTATTATTTATGAAAACAAATAAATTCTGATTTAATTCTCAGAATGATCATCATTCGAGGATTCTATTCCACGTACAGCCCGTGTGGATTTTTTTTTTCTTTCTTTCTAACCTTGCTTTGTTTTCTGCCTGTGCCCTGCTGTGTTGCTCTATCCTCTGAATCAATAGTAAACACAGATACCCGTGGCGCCGCACTCCTATTACTATGAATCATTAGGGAGTGGGGGACGGTGGGGCACAGGGACGTGGAGGGGCGGTGGGGCAGAGGGACGTGGAGGGGCGGTGGGGCAGAGGGACGTGGAGGGACGGGGGGGTGAAAGGACAGTGAATTACGGCTGTTCAGCTCCGAGACAAACAGGAAGAATAACAAACAAATTAGATTTTCTCTGATACATTGCAGTCATGTGCCAGACTCACATGACTGCAATATTGTTAACTGCAGTGTCCCAGTGTCTGGGGCAGCGGTGGCTTAGTGGCCAAGGAAGCAAACTTGGGTCTAAAGGGTTTCAGGTTTGATTCCACCAGCTGCCACTGCCAGCTCTGAACATGGCTTCGTCCCCACACACTGTTCCCCGGCGCTCAAAGCTCACTCTGGCGGTGGGTTATATGCACAGGTCACTGTGTCCTTGCTTCTTTAAATATATTTTGTATGTATTTGTATATATGTAATTACACATTATTATTAACGTTGAGAAATAAACAAATAAAAAACACACTTTTTTCAGTTCTCTCTGTGCTTGTTAAACACTAAATTACTCACTCCAGCCCAGTAGGTGGCGTCTCTACACATGGAAAAAAAAAATATATATTTGCAAAAAATACTGAGAGGATTGAGAGCAGTTTGGTCCAACTGGAATGAATAAATAAATACAAATGTTATAGAATGGTAATTTTGTTGTGTTATTGTTATTATTGTTATGCTATTATTTGCTGCAGATAGATAAAAAAAAGCTTATGAATGAAAATTAATGAATGAAAATTATTTTGTAATAAATGTGATACATTTTCTAATTCTGTCCAACTAGTATTTTATTTTTTATTTTTATACACAATTATCACCTTTTATGTCTGTCCTACAGTGTGTCTGTTGTTGTTCTTTCTCGCTGTGATGAAATCCATTTGTTATCAGTTGACGTCCTTCCATCACAGTGACAAATAAACTGTCCGTACTGTATCTGAACGTTCACCATGGCTTTCAGACAAAAACAATCTCCACCGCCAGCCTTCAGCTCCGCCCTGATATTGACATTATTGACTGTTTGGTTCCATCTCCATGGCAGCAAACACATTCAGGCAGAGCACATGTGATGTTGACGAGAGTCAAATATCAGCTCTGTTGTTACCTGTGTCAGTTCACATCCTCACCACCGGGGTATGGCTTCGAAGACAAAAGCAAAGCCACAGAGCGTCCAGTTAATGATCAGTCAAACTCCGCTGTTGGACGGCCATGTTTTATGGCTTCAGCTGGAGACATTATCTCAGGTATAATTTATCAGTGTCTATTTTAGCTCGTGCTGCTAATGCATTGTTTATGGGAGACTGTATCAACAGTGTTCACAGTCTGGAGCGTGACTTGGACAACGATGCTTTATGATCACAGTAACAACCATGAGAAAAGTTTGATTTTGAGACAGAAAAATTATTCTTTGGTAACAAATCGTGCAAAAACACAGAAGGAAAGAAAGAAAAAAAAAATCACAAAACAGATATACATATATTTCTGCACAGCGGGTCAACATTTCCCATCTCTCCCTCTGTCCTCTGTATCTATTACTCTAACTCCAACTACCTTCATGTCCTCCTTCACTGCATCCATCAATCTCCTTTTTGTCTCCTACCTGGTAGCTCCATCTCTAGGATCATTCTTCTACCAATGTATCCACTGTCCCTACGTGTCTCCACTGTCCCTCCTCTGAACATGTCCAAACCATCTCAATCTGTCTTCTTTGTCTCCAAACCTTCCTGTCTGTGTTGTCCCTCTAATCACCTCATTCCTGATCCTGTCCATCCTTGTCTCTCCTCAACATCTTTATCTCCTCCACCTCCAGCTCTGTCTCCTGTCTTCTGTCTCTAATCCATCCATCATGGCCGGTCTCACCACCGTCCCTCCACCTTAGTTGACTCTCTTCTATCTCAGATCACTCCTGACTCTTTTCTCCAGTTGTTCCATCCTGACTCCACTCTATTCTTCTCCTCAGCCCGTCTGTGTTGTCCCTCTAATCACCTCATTTCTGATCCTGTCCATCCTTGTCTCTCCTAAAGAGAATCTCAGCATCTTTAACTCCTCCACCTCCAGCTCTGTCTCCTGTCTTCTGTCTCTAATCCATCCATCATGGCCGGTCTCACCGCCGTCCCTCCACCTTAGCTGACTCTCTTCTATCTCAGACTCTTTTCTCCAGTTGTTCCATCCTGACTCCACCCTATTCTTCTCCTCAGTCTCCTCCTCAGTCTCCACTGCTCTGAACAGTTGATCCTCAGTATCTAAACTCCTCCACCTTCTCCTCCTCTGCTCCTTGTAACCTCACCATTCCACTGTCCTCCCATCCATTCACACATACATCCTCTGTCTTTCACAGTCCAGTTTACGACCCAAGTTTCTCCATTTTTTTCTCCAAACCTTCCAGTCTGTGTCATTAATATATTATATATAACAACATTTGTTGTGTAAAGTGTCCACTTGGTCTCATGGGGACAGTTAGTAATGAAAGTGTCCAGCACTTTCTGCCTAACAGGCAGCAGCCGACTGTTGGTCTCCTCCCCAGAGGAGGAGAATCTGACGGATGTTTAACCACAGGCTTCTACAAACACTGGCAGAGAAAACTCTGGGGAAGGAATACAACGTTCCTGAGAATTCTGCTGTACCTGAGAGGGTTTCCTTAGAGTTTGATTTAGGATTACAATTCATCTAATCATGATGAACCGTCTACTCTGAACTGATGTGAGTGAAACTGATGAAACCTTAAAAAGGATCAAGGTTTAGAAAATCATGGAATGAATGATTCCAAGGAAGAATAAGAGAAAAACCAAGAAAAAAATGGAAGACTTGGAGTCTTAAGCACAAAAACTTATATTTACAGTAGAAGAATAAATATTTGATGTTGCATTTAATAATATGTAAAATTATGCTAACACTGGTGGTTTAGTGGTTAAGGAAGCGGACTTGGGTCTGCTAGGCTTCAGGTTCGAGTCCACCAGCTGCCAGGTTGCCACCGATGTCTCAGAGCATAGCATCGTTCCGACCCACGTAACTTCTCGTGTTCTCACCACCAACAGGAAGGCTCACAATGTGGTGCAATGTGATTTGGGTGGAGCCAACTGCCCCCGCAACCCGGCAACGGACAAGCAGAAGAAGATGAATGAATGTGAAATTATTACATTTCTGTATAAAACATATGAAACCATTGAAAATGCAACAGAAATGTATTTATTACATGAATCAGGTCAAAATGAATTAATTTTATTTTTTTTATTTTAATATTTTTTAAATATTTTTATTGTTTCTGAAATTGCTTTATTAATTGAAAAAGAAATTACCAAAAAATCAATTTGGACATTTAGCAAAAAAAATGACGATAGTCTTCATGACAGGCATTCATTTCTCAGCAGCACAGTCTCTGCTGCTGAGAATCTACCAGAACCTTCTCTGATCATTTCCATCACTTCATTCATTCCAACAGCAGCTCTGTTCTACTGTCTGCTCTCCACTGACTCACGGCTCTGAAGGACGTTCAGAATCAACAAAAAAGAAGCAGCAGAGGAAGGAAAACAAAGTTATGCCGAGAACGGTTACTGCGGCGTCCTGTGGTAATGACCTTCAAAGGTCAAGTTCTTTTTTTTTTTTTTTTTTTTTTTTTTGTGCATCTTTTTTACATT
>JAFBJS010055102.1:18969-65029 GCA_016785265.1 Paraplagusia blochii | reverse complement strand
TTATGTATAAATTGTAATAACAAAAAAATATATATAATATATTTATATATTATATACTATACTATTAAATCAAAGTCAAACAATATTGTGTTTATAACCAAATATCTACTTGAGAGAGTCCTCCAGGAAATCATTCTACAACCAAAAAGGTTGCGGGTTTGATTCCAGGCATGTGCCGCGGATTCTGACAGGAAAATCTGCGTGAGTTAATTTACATCATCGTGAACCGAAGAAGGAAGTAAAAATCAGAAATGACCTCATCGTGACTCAGCTGTCATTAGTCGGTAACATATACCCAGAGTACACACTGTATATGGTTATATATGGCTTGTTAGTCTGCTCTCCTTTCACTGCATTTATCTTTATGGTGTCATTATGTGTGAAAAGCCCAGTTTGGATCCTCAGCTCCATCATCACTGCTGTAAACACAGAGTGAAGCTTCTGTCAGGGCTGCAGACGCAGCCGTGGCTGCACCACTGCTGGCGGTTTGTTTGAACAGCAGACCCGTGTACACATCCACTCGTACGACCAACACTTCCTGAACCTCGCCTTCCAGGAAATCCTACGATGAAGGCGCAAACCTCCTTTGGACCTGTTTGTTGTCCTTGTGGGGGGACAGAAGGAGACAAAACAAAAAAAAAACAGTATTGTTCAAAAAAATCTCCAGCTGATTTGAACTTTACCACCCAGTTTTTTGCAGCAAATTTGGCCGGATTCTTGTTTTAAAGTGTTCTTTCTCTACTTGCCAGTTCTTCTTCAGCTCTCTGATCTCATCAATAACTTCATGAGTTGCTTGAGATCTGAGACATCAAGAGACAAGGATACTATTGGCTCATATCGATGCATACTCTAATTGTCTAATTCTCCCATCTGTCAGCCAATCTCACCTTCTCTCTTCTTCGACGCCTAAATCGTTTTAATCTTTCTGTCTCGTTGCTATCTTCCATTGTCTTATCTTGAGGTTTGTCTCAGATCGTAACTATCGCAATTTTCTTAATTAAAAATGTTGAGTGAGTCGGGAGGGGGGTGATCATTGAACACTAAACAACCCAGGTGACGTTGTTTCTGCTCGGTGCAGCGTGTGTCGCAGTTTACCATCTGATCACCATGGAAACTGGTGGAAAAAATTGGTGCAGCTAACATTGATCTCCGTCATCAAGGCTGTATTTAAATACCTTACCTCCCCGCCCCCTCCCACCACCGCCTTCACCCCCATTGTGTGTCAATAATGCACGGATCAGTAGAGAATCAATAGGCAGAATGTAAGATATAATGGTTCCAGATCATTGGCCTTGGATCAATGTGGAGTCAATGAAAACTGAACAGAAAATGACATGTGAGGTGAAGGTTGCCTGATAACAGACAAAAACGTCCTTTTCACTTTTATTTATGGATGAAATTGAATATGTATTGATTGGACAGTTGTTCAGGGAGGATATTTTATTCAGACTGTATCAACCTGAATGAGGTGGACTGTCCTGACTGTAGACAGGATCTGACTCCTAAAGAAAAGATCATGAGGTTTCATGGAGAAGGGAATCGAACTACAGACTGTGGAGCTCAGTGATTACAGGCCTGTGGTCGTGCAGTAAAACTTGTTGGATTATGTGTGATCAGAAGTTTAGTGGCTTAAATCCAAACCATTTTATTGTGTAGATAGTTCTTTAGAAATGAAGATTGTACAATGTAGCAAAAAAATCTTAGGATGTGCAATTTATCTTTATATTTTTTGCCGATATCAAATATGCAGATATGTCCAAATATTTAAATTCTGATTTAAACCTTTTCCAATATATGTCTGCAGAAGAAGAAGTCGAACTTTATGGATCCCAAGGAAATTATTGTCTTTACAGCAACAGATGTTTGTTTAAAGCGCCAAGCTTCTGGAAATCGAACCCAGGACTCTCCACTACCTCTGTTTTGGAGGCATAAGTGTGAACCACCACACTATGGACCAAACAAGCTCTGGTAATATTTACAGTATGTATGGAGCTACCAGATAGGAGACAAAAGAGTAGAAGATGCAGGGTGAGATGGAAAACCACAATTCACTGTAGAAACTACTGAAAATGAGACAAGCCAAAGCTGCAATGCTGCCATCTAGTGTCTTTCACCTTAACTTGCAGCTGTTTATCCACCAAACTAGTTTCAGGTAACATCTCCCAAGGCAGTGGGTTATTGGGACTTCATTATTGCAGGAAAAACTCATATTATTTTCAATAGATATTTTTTTATAATATTGGAAGTAACTCCAGTGGAAGAGAACTCTGATTAAAATGTCAAACTGTGCTGCGTCCCTGATGTTTTCAGGTGGTCCTCCACCCTCCATCCCACAGACTGACTGATCCTGGAACAGCCTTGCACATCTTCACAATCTCCAGCTCTTCTCCTGGGCCGCCTGTGTATTACACATTCCAGTCTGATTGGCTTAGCCACTGGCCCAGAGCCCAAAGGGCGTCTCTATGAAACTCTTTATGTGCTGAAAGCCAGAGTCACAAAAGGAGAAAGGTCTCTGAGACTCCCCGCGTCCTGACAGGAAGACTGAGTCAAACAGAAGCTCTACGACTGAAACCTCCGGAAAATGTGTAAAGGATTAGCTGCTTTGCCTCAGACCTGCCTGGTGAGGTGAGATCTGCAGCATCACACTCACTCTTTTTTTCCTTTAACTTTTTTAATTTATTGATTAAGCAAGTTGTCATTTAAAAATGAACTTTAGAAATTATTTGGTCAAAGGAGAATTTTTTTTTCTAAACATTTTTCTGAATGAATTGTTGTTGTTTTTTTATTTATACATGTTTAGATTTTACCTTTGTGTTAAACAAAAAGTAAAAAAAAAGTAAACACTATATTAAACAAATTTTATAAAAAGAAAAACTGTTAAGATTTTTTTTTCAAGTTTTAAAAACATAAAACACCTAAATAGATAAGTTGTAATAATGAAATTCTAATTATTTTGACAACAAATGTCATTTTTTAGACAGAGCAACTTTTTTGTTTTGGAAAAAAAAAGTAACATTTACAAGGAGTAAAATTGCCTGTGTGAAAAAGTTGAATTTAACGTTGACTGTTGTCTGCTTTCAACTACAAAGTCAAGAGTTCAATGAGTTCCAGGCATCAGGATGAACAAATCTGTTGAATGAATCTGTCACAGCCGCTGTCCAACAACCACTTCATCTTTTCTGTGTCTTTCTCGTACCTTCACCTCCTCCTTTGAACTCTCTTTTCTCCTCCCCTTATTTTCCGTCTTTCAGGGCAAAGGAGATCAAGTCAAAATTGGGAGTTTTGCTGCAAAAGCCAGAAAATGCCATTGACCTCATCATCCCATACCCGGAAAAGACTGAGAAGAAGCCGGAGAAGCTGCAGAAGTGAGTGTGAATTGAACCCCCACCCCCTCAATACCAACCACCAACCCCCCAGAGACCTGGTCCCTGGTAGAGAGTCTTGGCTGTTGTGTTTGCCTGAGCGTTAACAAGATAATTGATGGTAAATTGGCCGGAGCAGAACCCGGAGCAGACGCAACATGTGTGGGATCAGAAGACATTAACCCTCCCCAGATGACGTCCAGGTCGCTCTGGTCGCACCATGAGACGGGTCTTTGCTGAGGACATTATGACAAAGTTAATGGAACCAGAGGACGAGGATGGTTTCAGTCCTGGTTCTCTTTAGATTCTGTTTTCATTATTTAATGAACTTTGTCAAATTGGTAGAAAATAAATTATTCTTTAATTTTCATCCCTTTTAAAACCAAAGTGCATCCCTTAATAGTCGATGGTAATTCACACTATTTTACGTCAATGTGATTAGTTTTACAAAGTATTCTAAACCAACAGAACATTTTAAAATAAACTGTTTCCAGACGGGAAAAAAGCAGCTTGGGTCGATAGAAAGACAAACCTCAGAGCAAGAAATTGCATGAAAAACTGGATGTAGAAGTAGTTTAGAAAAACGAAAACTGATCCTCCAGCTTAATCTTATTAATTTCGTATTAATTAAATACTTTTGATTTTTTTAACCTGTCTTAGGACTTTTTGACCAAGGTTGAAGAGGGCGTTTACCACTGTATATTATATTAAATTAAAAGAAAAAAATCACAGTACTGACCATTGTGGTCATTTGTGAGCTGGAATATATATTTTTATATTTTCATTTATATATTTTTATATATGTATATAATAGCAGGGCCGTGTCACAAATTCTGGGTCCTATTGAGAGTGATGACAATAGACCTTTATAAATATGTTGACATAAATATTCTAATATTTCAGTCAGGGACAATTATTCATCGGCCACAAACTCATGAAAACCTTTAATCAAATCTTTAACGTCTTAAATTGTTCCCAGATTCAGTCCTGCACTTGAACCCTCAACCCCTGCCCCTCAGTGGGGGCCAGAAACACTGAACCAGCAGCAAACATTTCTCCCTGGAAGGTTTCCAGGTGAAACTTCCAGATGAAAAGATCCCGTCTGATTTTACGGGACTTAAGTCTGACGTGAAAAATGCGTAGAATTTACAGCCGAGGGTTTGAAGGTTTTCAGACTCACGGTCTGCAACGACTGCACGGGATTTTCTTGCAGCTCCAATAAAGGTTGAAGGTTTATGTGAAAGGAATTTATGTTTGTGCTCAGAGATGTTTCAGTGATGCATGAATCTGCATGAATCCTTTGTTTGGTTCCTCACAAACTCTCAGGTTCTACCAACTTTACTCAGTCACAGACACATGGATCCTGTGTAAATGATGTGTTTGTTGTATTGTTGCACAGGCCTACTCCTGACGAGGCTGCTCAGTGGCGCGATGGTCTGGATCGGGTCCTGAACAACAGCTGTAGGTCAACCTTTCTTTGTCTTTCTGTCACTAGGGGGCGGGGACCAAGTATGGCACTTCTTTTTGGTGGTGGTTGATAATTTCAGCTAACTTTTAGAATACTTCTACTTTAACTAAATGCTTCAACAGATTATGTCAAGTGTAGAACTGTTTTTGACAAGCTATAAATTTCAAAAAACTTCAATGTAATGTTGTTTTATCCTTTATCCCTGAAGGATACTTTAAATCAGGGGTCTTAAACTACAATAACTGCCCCCACTGTCAATTCATCAAAGGGCCCCATAGGCTATCGATGTTTAATGTAAAAGAAAAAAAATGATTATGTTTTATAAAGTTTCCCATAAATTCTGTGTAAATCAACACTGCAGATGAGAAGAGGAATCCAAAAACAAATCAGCAGCAAATGAATTAGAGGACGCTAAGGACCAGGGTTATGAGGACGACAGGTTTTACCCAAAAAAAAAAAAAAAAAAAGTGGAGAAAAAATCTTTAAAATATAAAAAAATTGACATATATTTAAGCACAAAGTGTGTACAGTACAGTGAAGTACAGTACAGCAACCTGTGAAAAGACATTTACTGAGATGGTCACTGCAGAAAATGAATAGTGCAACAAAGGAGTGTCCACTTCACCATTGTGTTTGTCCAACATGACCATTGTCGTACACCAAATCCTATGGGCAGCAATGTTAACATTTCATATCAAGGTGTGGGCCACAAAATAACATTCCATGGGCTGCAAATGGCCCGTGGGCCGCAGGTTTGAGACCTGTGTTCCTAAGGCTATTTTATCAGTTGATCTCTGCTCTTAAACGGGTGCAGTCACCTCCACCCTCAGTGCTGTATTAAATGTAACTTGCAGCCCTATTCCCAACTCCATTGAGTATCTGCTGGAAAACACTTTTGGGAATTCCTTGAAATAAAAGGAGGAAAAGGGAGAAAATAGCAGCAGAGGGAAGCTTTTCAATAAACAACATTCATCCACATTATTCTCTCTTTTCCTCTGTGAATGAACCAGCAGGGAGCTGAGAATGTCAACAGCCTTTTGTTTTTAAAGGTCACATTTTCTCGTCGTTTACAGCAGCTTAAATGTTGCACAAAAAAAAAAAAAAAAACTCATATTTGACTCGTAGTTGACTTGTATGTCCATAAATATGACACAAACATCAAATATCCCTGTTTACTGATCAAACAGCTGCAATTATTGGAAATGTGTATGAAAAAAAAAGAACTTGGAGCCTCGGGAATGAGAGTATTTTGCGGTGGACTGACAGTAGATGACCACGATGTCAGTGTGTGAAAGGACACAGTGGTTTTCAGTTCTCCTGGCCATCAGACAAACTGACTCTAATCCTACAGGGGCAGTTAAACATCCTGTCTGTGTCAGTCAGAGCGTGAGCATGAGACCGGGCTGCGTACGTGTCCAGATCCTGGGCCGAGCGCAGAAACACAACCCTGTCTATTGTCACACACACAAAAACAAAAAAAAACCGAAACAAGTTTCAGGTTTTACACTGTTTTAAAGGCAGCGTCATATTTAGTGAAAGCAGGAAGGGAGGAGAACGTCTGCAGTTATTATGTGGACTGTAACTGAGGACTGATGTCATAGAAAAGTATTTTTAGAACGTCTTGACACACAATGGCACCGTGCATGAATTTTCCTATTTTTTTCTTCAGCATCAGTTTCTACTTTGACTTTAGTTTCAACGTCTGCTGCTGCACAAAAAGTTTATTTCTCTTCTGTATTAACCTTCAAATTAAAGTGTGTCCAATCTAAGGGTCAGACCCCCATTAAGGTGCATAAAAGTACTTGTTCTTCATCTTCAGTGGAGGAACATGTTCACCCATCTATTAACGGGCTGTTGATTAAGGCAGAGTTAATTACACTTATTTGGACGTTTGAAGCTTCTTCTTCTTTTCCTTTTGACTTTTTTAACCCCTTTTTTCAGGGGTCGCCACAGCGAGTCAACATTTTCCATCTCCCCCTGTCCTCTGTATCTTCTACTTTGACTCCAACTACCTCCATGTCCTCCCTCACTGCATCCATCAACCTCCTCTTTGTCTCCAACCTGGTAGTTCCATCTCTAGGATCATTCTTCTACCAATGTAACCACTGTCCCTCCTCTGAACATGTCCAAAGCATCTCAGTCTAGGACATTTTGTTGACGTAGATGAACCAATATGTCAACAGAACCAGACCAGTCGCAGATGGTAGACAGAATAATTCTGTGGTTCATCATTTTTAAGTTGAAAAATAACAAAAAGGAGAATAAAACATTTTATATTATTGTTCCATCATATGATCAAATCAGGAAATATAGTCTTTCTTGCGTCTCCAAAGAGAACACCAGGTCTCACTTTATAAACTGTATTTTCACTTTTTTTTTTTCTTGACAAACACCTTGGACAAAAGGGTACGTAAATAAAATATTTTAAATATTTAATATTGTGTAAATTTATTCCTTTTCAATCCAGGGATGTGACCATTGCAGCTTCGTTGTCTTATGTCGTCCAGAGCTGTGGTTGCAGTTATGTAACGTTCCTCCTCTGAGATCTGGTGTCCGTCAAAACGACTATTTACTTTAGTCCCAATAACTCAGCAGAGTTTGGTTTCCACAACAGCGAAGCCCTTTGTTCGGCCTGACGTTACTTCCATTGTCCCTGTGAAAAGTCAAAGTGTTGAATCTGTGAAGAGAGTCCACCGGGTTCTTGGACGCTAACTCTGGCGTGAGAAGGTTGAACTTGTCTTCAGTCAGGTGGTCAAACATGCAGCTCAGAGACACGGAGGACCTGCAGTGGTTCCTGTGTTTACTTCACACATGATTGATTCTAATGGACGATGGTTTGTAGCTTTTCACGTAAACTCAGCTGCTGATAAGAGAGCGACGTCGGGTGCAGATGTTAGCCGCCGAGGCATCTGTGGTCAGGGGCGAGGACGGGGGCTCAGTGTGTGGCAGGACAGGACCTTTTCAGGATGAACCTGAGGTCTGTTATGGAAACATCTCCAGAGAGAAAACTCACTTCTGCTGATGTTCTGTTGTTTACTCTGGTGTGGAGGGTCAGTGGTTCTCAACTTGTCTCACTCTGGGACCCACATTTTCCTGTGGTCATTGAGTCGCGACCCACTCTCATAGAATTCAAATCAAGCAAAAAAACAAAAAAAAAAAACGTCTTCTTCTTCTAAAAAAATCACTTCTTTTAACAAATACATTTTATATAGCAGAGTGTGCCTTTCAAAATAAGAGATTTTGGAAAATAAAACACATGCTCAACAGCAGATTTACATTATTCAGTTGATTTTTGACCAGCTGTTCACGACCCATTCAGAACTGGACCGACCAAAAGTGGGTTGGGACCCACCAGTTAAGAACCACTGATTTGCAGTGTCTACATTTTGAGTTTAACGTCCACATTATTCTGAAAAATGTTTTTCCTTCTTTAAGATCTAAAAGGTTCAGTGTTAATTTAAACAAATGAATCTAAATGTTAATTATTAAAAATATTCGGCACTTTCTTGCTCACTTTGTCAAACTTGTTTTACATGGTCAGCGTTAGAATTCGTCTTTTTATATCACAATTTAATGAATAAAATTCATCTAAGAAAGAAGGCAAAAATATGACAAAATATTAGGAAAGTAACTTGTAAACTGAAGAAACTTGTGTTGCCACTTGTGTCTAAACGCCGGAATATATAGAAAATCAAGATTTTTTTATTTTTTTTACCAAATTTTATACATTGATTTTTTTTAGGAATATTTGTAAAAGTACCGCGATTGTGTTTTCTGGTTCTGGAGTACTTTTAAATCCTATCCCTGAAGTTCTCCCTTCACTCTCCTTCATTTTCATCCATCTCTTGTAATCTGTAAAGAAACAAAAACAAACCTGAGTTGAAAAAACAAAATCCCAAATTCCGACTAAATGATGCTGAACAGCCGTTTCACCACAACAAAGCAGTCACTTCCAAAAACACAGAACATTTTCTGCACAACACCAACAGATAACCATCGGTTCCTGTGCCCGTCCTCCCCCCGGGCCCAGGGTTCGTTAGGGTAAAAGTAAAGAACAAAAAAAAAAAAAGCTGCATCTTGATTGCAGCTATTTTGAACCACAGCAGCCATTTAGATGGAAGATAAAAGCCTGGGGCTGGAACCTCGACGCTTATCATCCGCAGCACATGTTCATCCAGACAATGAGACCTTTCACTGACATTGTGTGAAACAATTATGTTTTGACACAGAAATGAGAGCTCACTTTAAACCCAGACTCACATTCACTGACCACTGTGGTGACCACCATCCCTGTCCCTGTTATTTTGCTTTTTGTCAAATCAACTACCACCTCACTGTCGCCCCCTGCATTGTCGTTAACACGTCATCCCTGCAAATTACATGCTTTTATTTTGTCTACCGAGCTTTTAGTTGAACAAAACTTTCCAAAGGCTGTGAGACCTTTGCCGTCAGTCGTGCCACCGTTTTGTAGCGAACACCAGCGGGATGGAGGGAGCGACATCCTCACAAATCCTGCATCATCTGTCTGAAACTCCACCTCTCCTCTCCTCCGTGCAGACGGCGTGGCTGCCTTCCGCAGCTTCCTGCAGTCTGAGTTCAGCGACGAGAACATAGAGTTCTGGGCGGCCTGCGAGGACTTCAAAAAGACCAAGGACCCGGTGAAGATGTCGACCAAGGCCAAGAAAATCTACGAAGATTACATCCAGTCTGAGGGGCCCAGAGAGGTGAGACCAGTCAAACATCTCACCAACATAATCACCCACGTCCATCTCTCTATTAGAGCCACTGCTTCAATATGGAGACAAAGTCGGGGACACTGGGTCAACCATCAGGAAGTTGGAGACTTAAACTTCTTGGTTGTTTTGAGACTTGAATCTCCTTCATTATAATATAATTGAATCCATGCAGAACCGCTGGTCCGTGAAATACACACATGGTTTTACCAGTGAACCGAGGTATTTCTGTATATAATTGATAATTTTCTCATTTGCGGTTGACAAATTGAATTCCTTGTCACATTTCCACATCACAAATAATATTAAATTAGGACCAAAATTAGGTTTGGGGCTGAAGACTAGGAGAGTCAGCTGGTATTCTCTGATACCATGTAATTTCTAATTACTATTGATCTAAAACAGGGGTCTCAAACTCTAATAAGTTGAGGGCCACCACCCATACTATCATTCACCAGAAAACTGCATCAGCTCTCAGTGTTCAATACAAAAAAAAAGTAAAAAAAAGTAGTTTCCTGTAGATTCTGTGTAATACCACACTAAACCAGAAGGAGTCTCTGAATCAGGGTTTTGAGAACTATAGGATTTACCATAAAATGATGGAAAACTCAAAATATTGTTTCATGGGCCGCAAATGGCCCACGGGCAGCGAGTTTGAGAGCAACAACTCAGCTGTACAGTATATAAAAATACACGGTGTTGAAAACAAAAATGTCACCCACACCATATCAAACTGTAGGTTCAAGGTTAATTAAAGTCCAAGATAAAAACAAAAAGATGAATCAGTTAAATCACATACCAGATATGGCTTCACTGTCCTGCCTGCAGTCCAGATCTGTTTCCAACTGAAAACATTTCAATGACGATGAAATTCCTCATACAGTTACTACAAAAAAAAGAAAAATCTGATGAATGCAGGCCCGAAAAATTAAATTAAAAAAATATTCTTTTTCATAGACAGTTGAAAGAGCAATAAAAAATAAAAAGGGATGAATCACAGGTTGTGAAAGATAAATGTGCTATTTGTAAAAAAGCCTCTTGGTAAAGTTGTGCAAAACATTTTTTTTTTATTATTACAATTGTCAGCCAACTCAAATCCAAGTAAAGTACTTTAAAAAAAGATTATAAAAATAATTAGACTCTTATCAACTTCCTCAGATCTGGCTGTAAAAGTTTCCTGCCTAATCACAGACACAGAGTGGAGTGAGGGAGAGCGGGTGTGAGGCAGTGTAAACAGATGAGGTTACTGACATAGAATGTTCTGAGGCTCAACACGTCTGTGAACAGGAACCAGTCTGACACACACACTGATCCTCGGTCCCTGATCGTGACTTCTGAGGCAGAACCCACGTTCTTTCTTCAGAACATGATACTTAAGAAACTGACGCAGACACATTTCCAGGGAATGAAGTAATTCCCTCACTAAGTGTTGGATGAGAAGATTCAAACCATGTCCTGTCCTGTCCGTCCTGTCCGTGCTGTGCATGCGAAGATACACCTGCAATCAGTTACTGGAGATCTGGACAAGATCAGCTGCAACACAACGGTAACAGAGAAAATCAGATACAGAGCTGATCTACAAATATGGTCAGAGCTGATACGTGGTTCTGACCGTACCATGGTTGGGCCAGTGGATGGAACTGTGTGCTGTACTGTACCGAGATCAAAGAAGTTGTTCTTCACTTTCTTACTTTATTAATCACTGAACACAACTTCTCTAAACTTGATCGTCTGTCGCCTCAGTTAATTGTCACGTAAACAAAAGGAGAGCTTCCTGTCACGGGAAGTAAATATATAAGTGTTTGGAATTCACCAGTGTTGGGCAAGTTACTTTAAAAAAGTACTTTACTTTACTAGTTACTGCTCCAAAAAAGTAACTGGTTACGTTACTAGTTACTAAATGATAAAAGTAAATAATAACCAGTAGTGGGCAAGTTACTTTAAAAAAGTACTTTACTAGTTACTGCTCCGAAAAAGTAACTAGTTACATTACTAGTTACTAAATGATAAAAGTAACTAATAACCAGTATTGGGCAAGTTACTTTAAAAAAGTACTTTACTTTACTAGTTACTGCTCCGAAAAAGTAACTGGTTACTTTACTGTACTATACTTTAAAAACACGTTTTCGTGTTGTGCTCTGTTGCAACTATCATAATGAAATCTAGTGGGACAGTAATGGTGACAAGGTTTTATACAGCAGTTATAGGGTTAATGTTTCCAAGTGTGGGGGGGCGTGGTTAGAGCTGTGCGGAGGTGAGAGAGTGTAGCTGCAGGGGGCAGCACTGCAATTAGAGTCTGGAAATAAGTTATACGTTCGCTCTACATTACAGTAGAATAAAAACAAAATAGATGTTTAGCCATTTTGACAGACATTTTTATTGTAATTTTAAGTTGCCACTTGCTGTCGTCTTGCTTGTGGGTGTGTCCTGCTGTACCGCGTCACCTGTGTGTGTGAGACTGTTTATTTTCCTATAAGGCAAGAAGACCCGCCCAGGTCTCTTTCTGATTGGCTTAACCTGAAATGTTAACCTATGTCAACCAAACATCGCTCCTTTTCAACACATGGGTTCAGTTAGTGTGGACGGCCTGTCTTTCACTCCTGACTGACAGGCAGCAGACAGACTCCACGGACACACAGTCCTGTCTCTGTGGATGAGAGAAACCGTCCATTTGGACCACAGATAGTAACGAGTAACGAGACCCTTTAACAAGAAAAGTAGTTTCGCTACGTAATGGCGTTACAAGTAACACATTTGAAACACTGAGGCAACTCGTTTATTGGAGATAAAGGATTGAGGACACGACGTCCTTTGAATTTCCCCTTCATCAGCATGTTTAAAAATAAGCAGCTATTAGAGGACACTTTGAAGGTGAAGGTGAGGATGATGATGATGATGATGGTTTATTGAGTCCTCCTTTTCCCATTTTCCTTAACTGCCCATTCATTCTCACGAGTGGCTTCATCAGAGCCTTTGTCCTTCACCTCACCTGCACACCGGAGACAAAGACTGACAAACCACGGCGGCGTCATGAACCCAGCAGACTAAACAAAACTGTCCGTCAGTGCAGAGATGATGAGAATCAGTCTGACCACAAAAAAAAAAACACTTCACCAAGGCCACAGTTTTACAGACAAAAGTCCAGCTGCAGAGACCGGTCTGAACCGGGACATCAGATCCGTCAATCCCTTTGTGCTCAACTATATTATCCTTTAGATTCAATTGCAACTTTTTTTTGTGCTGCATAAACTTTTCTTCTCCAATAATTACGTAATTTACTTACAAATGCAATAAAGCTTCAAAAAACTTAGTGATAATTCAATCTCACTTTCATCAGATTGTCCAAATGTAAACTGACAAGCACAGGACATGTTGTCTCACTGTGTCTCTGTCCAACCCTAGGTCAACATTGACCACTTCACCAAGGACGTGACTCTGAGGAACCTGGTGGATCTCTCTCCCTCCACCTTCGACCTGGCCCAGAAGAGGATCCACGCCCTGATGGAGAAGGACTCCTTCGCCCGGTTCCTGCGGTCCGACCAGTACCAGGAGCTGCTGGTCAACTAAGCCTGACCAGGAGCCCGAGGAGGCGGGGTGGGGGTTGGTGTAGCTCTGAGGAGCAGCAAACGTCTGGAAATGGGGGAAAAAAATAATGAAAAAAAAATTTGGAAGCATTCTCTGTTTTTGACTTTACCAAACATTAAATCTGGAACTTTAAGATGAAAATATAAAAAGCTGCTTCGTGGACTGCACCACCTTCTCACCTCATTTACCCGTCTTTCTATAGTTGTGAGGACATCAGTCACTCTTTGTCCCTATAACCAGGTCAAAACTCCAAATCTATCTATAAGCCATTGGTTTTGACCAGGGGTGTCTGGTAATGGACAATTTTGTCCAATAACTTGATTCCAATTCCTTTATCAACCGATATTTGCAGCCGTTTGGCCCCAAAACTGAGGAAAACATCTCAGTAACCTTCGTAAAAATCCAGTAAATTTGATAAACCAAGCAGTTGGTGATTGGATTTTAATTATCAGAAGAAAACAATAACATTTCTTCTCGTTTTGACCTAAACCTTCTCCTCGTAGCTGTAGGAAGATTTCCAAACAAACACAACTGAAAGACACATTTTCCCAAAATAAACTCGATATAATACTCGCGTTACACCAAATGATATTATTGAGTCAGATTTGGGTCGAATGATTTACTCCTAGTAGACGTCACCTTGTGTTCCAGCTCAGGGTGTTCCAGTTACAGAGAACAGACCAAAGAAAATTCCGTGTTTTTCATCATTGAACTCCTCTGGGAGAACTCTTCTGCTAATATCTTGTTTTCCTTCTTCTTTGGTTTCATGTCTGTTCATTTGGAGTTATTGGAAAGTTCATATCAGTCCAGGTGAAGCGCTGACAACTTTGTAGCGTTTGCACGTCCGTTAGCGCTCCCTGGTGAACTGTAATTACAACAACATCTGTTCAGGCCCAGTTACAGATGGAGCTTCTCTAACGCAGCCTCTCATGTGGCACAAACACTTTGATGCATCAGTATAAATCAGCTGCACTAACTGGGCATTTTAGAACACTTCAGCACAGCGCCACCTGGTGCCACTGAGGGGTCCTTTAAAGGCCAATCTTGTCATGGCGACTTAAATCCAAGCAAAGACAAAATTCTTACATGAATCGGTCAATTTCTTTATGTCTCGAGAAATTTGTTTTAAAAAATAACAAGAAAATTCTACGAAAACTCAAACAAAGACCAAATATTTTGTCTTTTTTAAAAACCTGTGGTTTTTAAAGCTAAATGACCAGCCTTCACAACAGCGCTCGTTTTGACTTCACTTTTGGTTTTGGTCATAAGTTGGATACAGTGTGAGGGTTAGAAACTCAGACGTAAGTGGCTAAGATTGGAAAAAACATGTCGGACGGAATCAAAGCAAAAACAAACGGACAGAACGGACAGAGCAGCAGTTTGACCCAGAGAACGTTCTCTTTATTTACTTTACTTTATTTACTGACGAAGACAGGCTGATGGTTGGTGAGGAGGAAAAACGTGGAGAACTGAATAGTTGGTTGCTTTTGCTACACTTCACGTTGACAAACCTGGTTTTTAACCCATAGACTGATGATGAGAAATGGACAAATTTTTCTAACTTCATGCACTGAATCCTTTTATTAAAAGTAATTGTCGATAAAACACAACATTTTTCATGTCAAGAATTATTTTATGATCCTGTTTAGTTGAAATCAGACATTAAACTAAAGCAGGAAACAAACAAATCAACCAAAATTAAACTTTGAATGATGGAAGGTTTTACAAAACATAAACTTGCGATAGGGACAATGTTGCTTTATGTCCATTTTTTTTTAAAATCTATGGAACAGCCAGTGCACGTCATATATCATCATTATCTCTCACCAAATCGCTAAATCACAGAATTGTTCACATTTTAAAAGCAGACGACAAAAAAGCACTTTCAAAAATATATATATTTACGGTTGTGTAACATTTCATTATCAATAGACGTCACATTTACTACGGATCACTTCATTAAACGACTTTAACACGTACACTCACATGACTAACCTAATGAATGGTCAAGCTCAGAGCTGATGGCGTAGCTTCATCGATCGGAACTAACTCGGTAAACTTAAAGGTTAGAGTTAGGTGAATTTATTTACTCTTATGTTGCTTTAAATCATATATACAACGCAAGTATGTAACCTTAACCAAAATATATATATATTTAGATATTCAGCATTTTTCAAGTCCTTATTGTGTCCATTGTGACCAATGAAACAGGAAGTTCAAAGAGTTCAGGTTTGTCGTGACACGGATTAGCCAGTCCGCTGTCGTCACCTGACGTGGCATCCACCAATAAGGGCTCGGATAGTGCTGAGTGTTCACTTTAAAATGTAGCCATGCATGTATGTTGTGAGTCAAACCTATAAAAATATATATGCATACAATTTCTGAAGATGTATTTATTTTTCTGTGTAAATATCTATGACGTTCAACCAACTCCTGTGTCTAAATTATTCTCTGAGTGAATGGTTTGAACGGGCGACGACTGAGGAGCTGGAAAGAAGAGCTGGTAAAGACTCAGGCCTAGTCTTTCTCTTTATCCTTATTTTGTCTCTGCTATAAAGGACGGAACATAATGACTTTGTCGCTTTGTGTTTTTTAACAAGAAAATGAAACGTTTTTACTCCGTGTCATTTTTTTTTTTGCCATAGTGAAAAATGTGCAAAACAAGAGATGGAAGTATTAATGATGCAAAAAAAGAAAAGTTTAATCAGGTTTAGGAAATGTTGAAAAATCCATCACAAGAATGAGGAGTGGCAGAAGAACAATATAGAGTGGTGCTGAACATGCAGCCGGGCAGTGGTGGCTTGATGGTTAACAAAGTTGACTTGGGTTGGGATAGTTTCAGGCTCTAACTTTCAAAAAACACTTCCAAAGAAATATATATTTCCTGTTGTGTAACATTTCATTAACAATAGGAACCACAGTTACTACGGTTCACGACTTTAACACGTACACTTACATGACTAACCTAATGAATAGTTGACCTCACAGCTGATGGCGCAGCTGCATCGATCGGAACTAACACGGTAAAATTAGGTTAGAGTTAGCAAAAAATCCATCACCAGAATGAGGAGTGGCAGAAGAACAATAGAGTGGTGCTGAATATGCAGCATAGGCGTTGGTGGTTCACAAAATTGATTTGGGTTGGGAAGAGTCAGGTTCTAATTCATCAGCTGTCAAGAAACCTTTGAGGTGCAATGAGCATTAAATCATTCCTAAATACTCCTCAGCGGGGTGTTTAAGCTGCCCCCTGGTGGTGGAGTAAAAGCCAGTCAATTTTGATTGCATGTTCAGTGGAGTACATTGACATAAGGAAAATTAGTTTACTTTCCCATTGGGGAGTGTGAGAATGGAGGTGCAGCAAGTGTGACTGATGGGTTCAACATGAGAAGATAGACGACAGAAGGCCATGGAAGTTAACGTCAATGGAATTATGAAGGTGGTGTGGAAGAATGTGGACATGTGACAGTGAAAGAGTTGGGTGATTTTGGTGACGATGTAAGGGTTGAGAAGAAACAAAAGGAATATTTTGTGAAAATGATGGAATAAATGAATGAAAAAAAATGACATTTCAATCATCTGAGACCAGACTTTATCAGAGAAACAGATGAGAAGATGCAGGATTAGATGGATTATGGGATGTGTGGAAATAAGTGGAGGAGAAAGATGTTTTCAATTAAGTTCTTCTCACTGCACAATGATGTCATTATTTATATTAATCCAGGTCTTTAAACACAACAATAAACTAAGCTTCACTTTGACATCGTGTTGTTATTTTGAAAGTCCGACTCGCACGTCACGTTCTCTCCTCCAGCTGTTTTCAACTCCAGTCAACTCCGTCCACATGAGAGGACAGTTGACAGATTCATATCCCATCGTCATCAGTGACATCATTCTGCATTTAATTGTCGTGTCTTCGTCACTTATTCGCAGGCGTGCAAATTCTTTCCATCCCCAGCTCTCTGTCTCAACGCCACATCAGCGTCATTGGAGATCATCCCTCTTGTGATCTTCATTCATGCTTTTTGTCCCAGTGATCTCTGATCCAGGACCAGCCCAAGAGACCAGTGAAAAGTTTCTGGCAGAAAGACAAAATGTGGTCCTCAAATGACTTCCCAGCAGATCCACGGTGGTCGTCCAGATGATCTGGAATCATACAAGCAAAGAGCGGTACGACAGTATGGAGCAGTGTGATTTGGGTGGCAGTGGTGGAGATGCTGCCCCTGAAACCCAGAAACGGATGTGCAGAGACAAGTCCAAGTAAACAAAGCTATGAGTAGTCAAATGTGCTTATCTCCGTCTTTTCTGTTCCGCTTGTCCATTTTTCAGGGGTTTCCACAGCGAGTCAACATTTTCCATCTCACCCTGTTCTCTCCATCTTCTACCTTGACTCCAACTACCTCCATGTCCTCCCTCATTGCATCCATCAGTCTCCTCTTTGTCTCCTACCTGGTAGCTCCATCTCTAGGATCATTCTTCTACCAATGTATCCACTGTCCCTCCTCTGAACATCTGTCTTCTCTAGCTTGTTCTCCAAACCTTCCTGTCTGTGTTGTCCCTCTAATCACCTCATTCCTGATCCTGTCCATCCTTGTCTCTCCTAAAGAGAATCTCAGCATCTTTAACTCCTCCACCTCCAGCTCTGTCTCCTGTCTTCTGAAGATTAATGAAGAAAAACAGAAGTTGTTGACAAGAAAAAAGACCAGGAGAAAAAAAAAAACAACAAAAGCTTCAAAAAGTTAATTGACAACATGGACGGTTGACAACAACCTGTGTCCATTGTTGGTCCATCTTCAAAGACCACAGTGCAGTGAAGAACTCACTGCATACAAAGTGTCAGTCATGGGTAAAAAAACCAAAAACCTGAGTGGAAACAGATGCAGTCGAGGAAGTGACTGCCAACACAAACACGGCTGATGAGTCGGTTAGTGCTGCACTTTCTACAAATAGATGGAAAAGGTCAGAAGCTTTTAGTCCCTGATGGAAGTCAGTGACATTTCAGACAAGACTTTTTCCCAGTTGAAACAGTCGAGTTCACCTTAAAACAAGTCAACGTTCCTTAATCGCAAAAGGTCATATTTTTATCTGTGCTTTCACTGAAAAGTGACAAGATCTGAAGACTCCGTCAGATCTTCTTCTAGAACAAAGAAAATCATTTACTTAGAAAAAAGAAAAAAGAGAAATGTCAAAGTCTTCCTGGTGGAGGGGCTTCACTGATCCTTAGACAGTCGTCAAGTTGGCAGGAAAATAACAACACAATAAAATTCAGTCATTTTTCCATCATTATCCTTTTAGACCCCAGCTGTTTCCACCATTGACACCCAAATCACACTGTACCATACTGTCAGCCTGCCTTGTGGGTGGTGATCCCACTAGAAGTTCTATGGATCAAGATGGTATGATCCTAGAAGCCGGAGTCTGCTTCCTTAACCGTTAGGCCACCGCTGCTGCCCAAGAAATACAAGTTGTCGTCGTCTTCTTCTTCTTCTTCTTCTTATTCTTCTTCTTTTGGCTTTTTCTTTTTTTCAGGGGTTGCCAGAGCGAGACAACAATTTCTCCCCCTGTCCTCTGTATCTTCTACTCTGACTCCAACTACCCCCATGTCCTCCCTCACTGCATCCATCAATCTCCCCTTTGTCTCCTACCTGGTAGCTCCATCTCTAGGATCATTCTTCTACCAATGTATATCCACAGTCCCTCCTCTGAACATGTCCAAAAGAAATACAAGTATATTTGATTTTTCTTAGTCATCAAGCAAAAAAAAAATGCTAGTGGGACGGTTTGGGCCACGGGCCTTATGTTTGACACCCCTGCCATAAAGGATAATTGATCGTCTCTTAAAAAGAAGAAGAAAGAAGATGATGTTGATACAAATAAATCTGTTAGGAAATGTTGTTTAAAGCTCCTTCGTGTCTTAATGGTCATTTTTCAACACTTTTTAAAAATATTTACATTTTTTAAAGTTTCTCTGCAGGTTTTTCCGAAACGTATTTACATCCAGTTAAATTTCAGACACGACCCAGATGCTGCCAGAGTCTGACTGAAACCATGTTTTCTTACTTTGGGCCAGTGATGGGAATATCTGTGTTGATTCAAGCGTGCTGACATGTTGGCATCTTGGTCTGAGCCACAGCAGAAATTAACTCCTCTGGGTCTGACTGTGTGTCGATGGATCCCCACCATAAATGGTGGACGAGTTCAAGTGTAGCATGATTTGAAGAGGTGGAGAGCTGAGTGTCCACTCAAAGTTTCATTAGAACGGCAGAAAGTTTCTGGCATCTCTGAGACGGGGATTCTTTATGTCTCCTCTGGGTTTTAGTCAGTTGATCAGTATTCTTGTAAAAAGAAACTCAAAACATATAAAGTATGACATTGTCCCCTAAGGAGATGGTGGACATTTAATGAAGAATATTTGTTTGGATCATTGTCCTCAACAGCCACTGGATTTTACTTTTACGACCTAATACATGAATAAATATATGTGATGGGCCCATAGTTCATATCTGGTAAGATCTGGTCCACGTAAAAAAACTATAACTAGTTAAACGTCAACATTTTCCACCCTGTCCTCTGTATCTTCTTCTCTGACTCCAACTACCTCCATGTCCTCTATCACTGCATCCATCAATCTACTCTTTGCCTCCTACCTGGTAGCTCCATCTCTAGGATCATTCTTCTACCAATGTATCCACTGTCCCTCCTCTGAACATGTCCAAACATCTCAATCTGTCTTCTCTAGTTTCTTTTTCTCCAAACCTTCCTGTCTGTGTTGTCCCTCTAATCACCTCATCCCTTGTCCTGTCCATCCTTGTCTCTCCTAAAGAGAATCTCAGCAGCATCTTTAACTCCTCCACGTCCAGCTCTGTCTCCTGTCTTCTGTCTATTCCTAGTGTCTCTAATCCATCGATCATGGCTGGTCTCTCCACCGTCCCTCCACCTTAGCTGACTCTCTTCTATCTGAGATCACTCCTGACTCTTTTCTCCAGTTGTTCCATCCTGACTCCACTCTATTCTTCTCCACAGTCTCCACTGCTCTGAACAGTTGATCCTCAGTATCTAAACTCCTCCACCTTCTCCACCTCTGCTCGTTGTAACCTCACCATTTCACTGTTCTCCATTTCATTCACACACATGGACTCTGTCTTTCTACGACTGTCCTTCATTCCTCTTCTCTCTGGTCGAAACCTCCACCTCTCTAGGTTCTCTTATAGTTGTTGTCCACTTTGCAGGTTAGATGATCTGCACAACCGTCCATGGAGACTCCAGTCTGTCTTCAATATTTCCAGCTCTGCTTCCAAATGTTCTCCTGCGAGACAAAATACAGTATCTCCTCTTCTTCTCTCCATCAGGTCTCTGTTTACTGTTCCCTGTCGCTGCACCTACATTCAGAGTTCCCACCTTCAGACCAACACTTCCAACCATCCAACCATGACTTTGACATTTGGTCATGAAATAATTGAAATAAATGGTGATGTATTGTCAGAACACTGTGTACTGTGTCAAGGCAGTGGTTGTTAAGGACGCAGACTTGGTTCCAGAAGTCACAGCACCGTCACCACACCATTTCCAGTGGTTACACCACCCACAGGGCAGCTCACAGTATGGAGCAGTGTGATTTGTCCATGGCCTCGTTACTGCAACTCTCTCCTTTTCAGCCTTTGCTCAAAATCCAACTGGTCCAAGATTCATTACTAAGACCCTGACCCACCATCACATCACCCACATCGGCTCCACACTAAATACTGTATTGACTACGATGGTTACATGGCCTCCACAACCATCTATCTAACCCTTCTAAACGTCACCATTCCCACTCAGTCCCTGAGATCCTCCTCCTCCTCCATCCACCCCTCTGTCCCACCTGCCCACGTCAACACTGTGGGGGTCAGAGGTGTCAATTGCTCTGAATACCTGGACAGCTCTGTCAACTCTGACTCCTTCCCCATCTTCAAATCTCATCTCAAAACTCACCCATTTGGCCTGTGAGACCAGCTGTGGATTAGAGACACTAGGAAAAGGTAAAAGACAGAGAAGACAGAGCTGGAGGTGGAGGAGTTAAAGATGCTGAGGTTCTCTTTAGGAGAGACAAGGATGGACAGGATCAGGAATGAGGTGATTAGAGGGACAACACAGACAGGAAGGTTTGGAGAAAAAGAAGCAAGAGAAGACAGATTGAGATGGTTTGGACATGTTCAGAGGAGGGACAGTGGACACATTGGTTGAAGAATGATCCTAGAGATGGAGCTACCAGTTGGAGTCAGATTAGAAGATGGAGAGAACAGGGGGAGATGGAAAAGGATGGTTCACTGTGGAATGATTTATGGATTCGGTGAGGGATATCTAGGACACGTGAGACGGAAATTTTAATTAACTTTCCAATTAATGTAATCTTACCATTTGGGTGTCGGTTGTGGAGAATGCTGGATAAGGGGACAAAGAAGTCAGTGGACCTCTGTGGTAACTTGACAGCTGGTGGGTTTGAACCAAATTTGGTTTCTTAAACACTAGGTTTACCCTTCCTTGTACAATATGATGATTTGACTGGCCGGCCTGCGGTCCATATCTGATGTCTTGTGAAAAACCCAAGTTCAAGCCTAAAAACTGAAACATTCCCTATTTGAACTTGTTCCTCTGTGATTGGACGGCACATTTCTGGGAACTGGGAACATCGATGAAGATCAATCAAAGGTCCGATGTGAATTTATTATATTTATTCTCAGCCTGCCAGCCTGGGAATGTCTGTGTCCATTAGAATACGATGACAAGTTGGCACTAAAACCTGGAATCAAAAGCAGAATTTCCCTCCAGAGAGATCAACCATGTCCTGTTGGAACCAGACCTGAACCTCTGAGAACCTACTGAGGTCTGTGTTAAAAAACAACAGCCTGTTGTGCCAACACTGAGCAGGGAGTTGTAACAATTCTGAGAAAATTAAATGGAAAACAATGACCAGCCTTTAAAGAAGATATTATAAATAGAATGTCAAGTGTCGGATGACGCACAGCAGCCAACGAACCACAGGATAAACAAGATAAAGGAAGGAAAGTTTTGGTTTTTTTGAGTTTAATTGAGCAACTTGCAAATACAAGCAATAGAAATAACTGTGTTATTATTTTCCTAATTCCATTATTAACCAAAAACAGTAGTCAGTACTTTTAAAAATGATATTGCAATTTGCCAATGAATGTCAAATATTTGTAAGAGGTCATGATTTTTGGCGAAGGTGGAGATACAGTAGGTGAGTTAAAAATGTTGAGAGACAAGGATGGACAGGATCAGGAATGAGGTGATTAGAGGGACAACACAGACAGGACGGTTTGGAGAAAAAGAAGATAGAGAAGACAGATTGAGATGGTTTGGACATGTTCAAAGGAGGGACAGTGGATACATTGGTAGAAGAATGATCCTACAGATGGAGCTACCAGGTAGGAGACAAAGAGGAGATGATGGATGCAGTGAGGAACGACATGGAGGTAGTTGGAGTTAGAGTAGGAGATGGAGAGGACAGGGGGAGATGGAAAAAGGCTTGTCTCTGAAAAAGGGACAAGCCAAAAGAAGTGATGTCATGGCTGAACCTTTAGATGTTGGTTCATCCATAGTCAAGGTTTCACAGAAAAGTCTTTTGTTTTGCTAAGGCGGACAGAGGTTCAGATCTAGTAGCAGAACTTCCCAGGATTCTGATGAACCATCTCCTGGAACCGTCCAATGATTGTGCTGCAGATGTTAGATGGACCAGTCCCAGAAAAGTGAGGACACAATGTCACAGTTTGTCAGAACTCAAGGCCACAGATGGTCTGAAACGCCAGGGAGAATGTGGCTGCAGTAACAGCAATGACCAGCAGAGGCGCCTGTGTTCACTGTACATTATCGAGCAGTTGAAGAACTGATTGGACGGTGGTTTTCATATCAAGGAGAAGGTCCAGTGGAATCGTGTTAACTTTGTTAAAAATATCTTATGAGCTCCATAAATTTGACAAATTAAATCAATCAACGTTTCTCCGCGTACTGTCTACGTCAGACTTTAATATCATGTTTCACAGCTCGACTGAAGTTAGTTAGAGGAGCAGCGTGGATAACATTTGGCCGAGATTATTTTATTCCCATCGTTCCCAAAGCTGCTGCTGAAGAAACTCTGTGTCCTAGGACACGATGTCTGTGTTCCATAGGACAGCAGCTGCACTGTGTCAAATGCATGATGTTGTGAGGAGGTCTGATAAGATCATTAGTTTCTCACTCTCTGAGAGACAGGGGGGAGACAGGGGGGAGAAGGACCGAGATCAGTGATGTAGCTTCCTCGCACAAATGGTTCGATTTGAACCGTAAAAAACAAGAACCTTCCCAAACATTGAGAATTCAAAAAGGACAACATCATAATTTAGTTTAGACTTTTATTTTGGTAAACCATGCCGTTGTTTATCAGTCAAGTTAAGTCTTCTCACAAGAATATATGGAGATTTTCGTTGAAATATAGACAATGTATCAACTTTATTATGATCTCATTTAGTTGAAATTTCTTCTCAGCTTTGATCAAGCCATTCATCTCCATCCTCTTGTCTCAGGGACATGAGGACAGTCTCCATGACGACCATGATAGTTAAATACCAATGTAAATCAATAATGTAGTTTATTTTTCTTTCAGTTATGCTTTTCTTCTTTTTCTGTATCGTTGAGGAATCCAGTCACTGAAGGTCGTTTAAGGACGACTGTCAGGGAGGAAAGAGAAAACCAATGATTTTCTTTCTTTCTTTATTGTCTCCTCCTGTGTGGAGAGTTCTTCACACCTGTGGCTGGAGGTAACTGTGTTTCCAAACCATCATCTCTCCTCCTCCTCCTCCTCCTCCTCCTCCTTCTCCTCCTCACACCTGCTGCTTGTCACTTCCTGCCCTGCTCATCAAGCCACTTGTGTTAAAAACCTGACTCCACAGTGTTGTTGTCTGAGTTCTGTAGACGGCGGCGCCTCAGTGTCTCTGTCTGTCTGTCTGTCTGTCTGTCTGTGTCTTTTGTCTTGTGCTGTTCAAACAAACAAGGGTTGATCCATTCGTTGGCTTTAGTTACACAATAAGTCAACACTAGGAAATTGATGAAAGGATAAACATGAATGTGATGAATTCACATTTTTACTATTTTGTTAATTTTGCTCCATAATATATTTACAATGTGTTGCTGTTGCTGTAAATTGACTTATTTTTTTATTTCCAATGCATCTGTGTGAGGTTTGCCAAAGACAAGATTACAATTATTTCAACATATTTTCACTTATTCACTGGAGGCTCTGGAAAATGGGTGCCAAATATAAGGTTTGGGGGCAAAAACTGGCCCACTGGTACATTTTTGAAAGACAAAAATTGTCATCGTTTTTTTCTCTGTGAGTAAAAATCCATCAACACCTGTTTTGGAAAAATTAGCTCGACACACGGTCCTGAGATACAGGTGCAGTGGTTAAGGAAGTTGACTCAGGTCCTCATGGTTCAAAGTTGGATTCCACCGGCATCGGCCCGACACACTGCCACCCAGGGGCGTGCTGCCGTGGCACATGCTGCTTCACGTTGCTGGTGGGTTGAACTTAGAGGTCCGTTTTCATTGTGTCCATGGTGTTCTGTGCCACAATAAAAGTAGTCCCTTCTGAATGAGACATTTACCTTATTTTGGCGGGCAAATAGTTGCAAATTCAATTGATGTTGGTATTGGAAAATGAAATGTTTGGACAGTAGTGGCCTATTAGGTATTGGAAAAAGTAAATTGTGTACATCCCAAAAATGTAATGTACTCTTGTGCATGGAAACAGAGGGGAAAACAGACAAAAACATGTTCTTAGTCTGAGCCACAGGACATTATCCTGTCTTCAAAGCCTGACTATTTTAATCTTCACCTTGTGTTTCTGCAGGGCTGTAACCTTTTGAGTTATTTATTTCAACATTGCGAAATATTCCCAGTCTATTTATAGAAGACAAGGAAGAGGAAATAATATGAAAGGTCACTGTTGTTGTGCAAAATTCCAAAACAACATTCGCCAAACGTTGTCACGTTTAACATTCACGGCAAAACAAACCCCCACCCTCACCCCTGCACTGAGCAGATGACAACGGTGACCAGACACAGAGACTATTTTCATTAAAACACAGGTGTTTGGTCAAAGCCTGTGTAAAGAGTCACGCAACACAAACGGAGAGACAAGAACCTTGGGCTAAAAGCTTTTCTAATGAGACGCTGGTGACAGTAATTAGGAAAGTGTGTGTGAGTCAACACAAAGACAGGAACCACACACAGGCACGAGGGTGAAAGGAGCGCACGACAGAGCGGCCGCATCAAAATAGGACGCACACGTGAAACAAAAGTGAGAAGCCGCCGAGCTCAGCGTGACCAGGAAATGTGTGACGTTTGGATTTTCCTGGAACTTTTTGACTAAGCGTAGCCAAAAGTCAAAGATCTCAGTAGGAATTGCATGGATTTACAAGATAAAACCACTTTCTTTCCAGATAAAATCGACTCATCTCTGTGATCTGATCTCAGCAGCATCTGAACACAGCATGTGAAGTTCATGCACGTGTGGATTTCACAGGACTGTGGTTTTGTGTGTCGCTGTATACGTGCATCCCAGCGTTCACAATCACATTAACTACAGATCCTCCCGTCCAGGTTTTTCATTAGCCTTTTGCCTGATGGCGTTCAAGACAGGACAATGAGCTGTAACCAGGTTAGGGCAGAACCATCGCTGGTCTCCAGCCCTGCTGTCTGAGCCCAAACAGACACAGACACAGACACAGACACAGAGTTGCTGCAGTCGTACCTGCAGGCGCAGGGAAATATCAGGTCTGTAATGTTTAACGTGAACCTCACGAACTGCAGACTGATGTCAACAGGGGCTTTGAAGACCACACACATGTTGTTGGACACTGAGTAAAAAAAACAAGGTTTTGTTTGAAACAGAAACAAAACCAGAAATATTTGTGTTCTAGAACTACATGGTTTTGCTGGTTTTATTTTGTTCTTTAAAAAATCCTAGAACCAAAGTCATGGTTCTCCTAGTCTAATCTATGGTAGCCTTCAATGACCAGATGACATTGACTTCCTGTGACGTTCACTGACTCAATGGATAGAGTGGGTGGACCATCAGACTGACCACCAACTACAACAATAACAACAATTAACAATAGGTATATATATATATATATACCTATTATATTCTATATATAGAAATGTATATATACATATATATTTCTATATATATACCTATTGTTATTAAACTTGTTCAACAGCAAGAATGAATTTTCTTGTTGGCTCACCAAATTAATGGAAGAAACCATAATCAAAACAGTTAAAATTCAGTTTCTGTTCGGAACAATCAGCAAAAATCCCTGGTTCAAAGCCCTGGTAACAAGTGAGTGAATTCTGAAAGTCAAGTATTTCTTCTCATAAACACTGTGCAGGATAACAGTCCACTGAAAACATGCAGCTTGAGTATGGACTTGAGGTCAGGTGGTAGCCCCCCCATGGACGTCCCAGTGTGACCTGGGGGACTGTTCTAAAAACAAGACGGTCAATAACTCTACTGTTACTGATTTGTTACCCTTGATATTATAATCAAAGAGTTGCACTGATGAAGAGTGTCTAGAAATATATGTTGATACTGAATGGTTTTAGTTTCCAGTAATATTTTGTTTTTGTTAAAATCCTCCATCCAGGCACCAAAAAGGATGGATATGGACAAAAATATTGATCAGATCAAATTATAATGGTTTGGAAATTGGTAAAATACCCAGGAGAGGGACAGAGAATGAGACACAAACAGATTGTCCATCGACTGAGGTAGGACAAGACTCACTTGGTATGAGATTCTTCCTGAATTTTTCAGGGAAATCTTGCAAAAATCCAACTGACAAGTTGGAAAAAAAGACCAAGGGCCCTGGTCCTAAAGGCACAGACAACATTTGTGATGTCCTGATCAGGTTAGGACAGAGAAAAGGTTTCCATGTCACTTGTAGAGACAAACAAACTCATATGTATGAGACGTTCAGCACAGATCGTTTGTTTTTCCTTGAGCAGCTGGTAAACAGTCAGTAAGGTGTGTGTGAATCTCAACTCCCAACAGGAAAAAGTCGTTAATGGACGAAAACAGGAAACGTGTTTAACAACTTAAATGACAAAAACATCATCTGATGAGAAGGTGTTTGGCCCGTGGCACCGCAGAAAGTCCAGCAGTGTTTTCAGAAACACTTGGCACTGGTCCAGTGGTTCAGCAGCGACAACAATGATGTGATGTTTATGCAGGTTTGACGCTGAAGCAGCCAGAGATTGATGTCAGTGTTGGTCAGTGCTTTGAAGCAGGAGGATAAACCAGATGGTTCTACTGTGAGTCTTCTCCAGTTTCAGCCTGGGGTCCAAAAACATGCAGGATTACGTTAGTTTTTCACTGTAAACCAGACCTGGGCAGGTATATGGACTTACAGTGGGAACTAAAATAGAGTCATGGGCCGAGAACTAAGATCAATTCATGAATAAAAATGATTTTGTCCTCTTTTATATCATTTAATGCGAAAATGAGGGCTTTGCAGGAAAAAGGCAGGAGGATAATGATAATATAAAAAATTTGCGCAAGTTTGTTCGGCTGGATTAAAAAGCCAAATGGGCCAAATTCAGCCTGCGGACCTTAGTTTGCTCTAAACCAACCTGTGTAAAACCCCCTTTTTTACAGTGATTGCCTTCAAAATGTAAAAAAAAGATTGACTTAATATTACTTTAGTAACGTCAGTAACGAGACAGGAGTCTCCATGGACCATGATGTTCACATTGTGATCTGCAATGAGAGATGGTAAGAACTAGAAGAGATCATAGAGAGGTGGAGGTTTGGACCAGAGAGAAGAGAATCAAAGGTCAGTTCTAGTAAGACAGAGTAGATGTGTGTGAATCAAAGGGAGAACAGTGGAGTGGTGAGGTCACAAGGAGCAGAGGTGGAGAAGGTGGAGGAGTTAAGATACTGAGGATCAACTGTTCAGAGCAGTGATGACTGTGGAGGAGACTGAGGAGAAGAATAGAAGCAGGATGGAACAACTGGAGAAAAGAGTCAGGAGTGATCTGAGATAGAAGAGAGTCAGCTAAGGTGGAGGGACGGTGGAGAGACCCTGATGGATGGATTAGAGACACTTGGAATAGGTAGAAGACAGGAGACAGAGTTGAAGATACTGAGATTCCTTTTAGGAGAGACAAGGATGGACAGGATCAGAAATGAGGTGAATAGAGGGACAACACAGACAGGAAGGTTTGGAGACAAAGCTGGAGAAGACAGATTAAGATGGTTTGGACATGTTCAGAGGAGGGACAGTGGATACATTGGTTGAAGAATGATCCTAGAGATGGAGCTACCAGGTAGGAAACAAAGAGGAGATTGATGGATGCAGTGAGGGAGGACATGGAGGTAGTTGGAGTCAGAGTTGAGGACACAGAGGACAGGGGGAGACAGAAATTGTTGACTCTTATTTTAATTTGGTTGTTTGTTGTTAGCAAGAAATCCACCAATAATCAATACAGTTTTTTCCCCTCTGTGTATTTTTCACACCATATTTGAATGAAAACCAAGTCTTTCTACACTGATAATAATATCATTTATATTTATTATATAATCATATCACATTTGAAGCCGTAATAAATAAAAGCACATCTTCCTCATGTTGAAGTTCAGTCCACATATAACTTTAATAATCAATAACCACATACATGATATAAATACTACAGTCGTCAGGTCATAGAAGTCCTTTGATACAAAATTAAACAACATACGTCGATAAGTCAATAAGTCACCAGTTATAACACATTGATCTGGTCACAGTAACATGCAGGTGACGTTCACTGTCACATCATTAGAGTAGGACGGAGCTAAAACAGCTGGAAACAACATTGAATTTTTACTTTTATTCACGACAGTGAAAGGGAAACAAAGAGTCAAACACACTGTCCACGTAACGTTATTTGCAGGAAAATGCAATAAAGACAACTTGGCATAAACATGTTCACATTAGAAGTTTCAGCTTGGACATATATATATATTTAATTTTTATTTTGTCATTGTATAAATGCTTTAGATATTTGTAAATACACTCTAACACTGATTGTTACAACACTGAACGTCTGTCCACACGTGTTGGTTCCTGTCCGTTCTCAAAATAAACCGGTCAAAGTCACCTGTCTTTTGACTGCAGGTGGAGCTGTTTGACTAGAGGTAGCTATAAAATAATTTCCTGGTACAAGAATCAACATACTGGTCACGCCACCTGGAGAACGCCGGATGTTTTTCAGAGGAAAGGTCAAAAATCACGTGGAGGACACTGAAACACCTGCCTCTATACATCTAGACTGTAAGATGATTCGTTAAATATTTATTTCCACACCATTAATTGTTACAAATGTGAAGAAATGAAATGTGGGCAAATGGATTCATCCCAACGCCAGGATGAGATCAGAAAAAGGCAGGAAATGTAAACTGCTCTTCCTGTTCTGAAGCTAAAGGTGGATCCGACCCACGCAGATGTTTGGTAGGTCAACAGTTAACAGTCTTTGGCTCCTCCTGTCACCTCCTCGCATCTTCTCCATCACTGGCTGTTCTAGGCACCGCCCGCTAATGCCTGCCGGTCTCCGTCACAGTCACAGCGCTCCTTCTCCTCACCCTGCAGCAGATCCTGGAAGGGTTTGGACTTGAGGAAGCGTCTGTACGAGTCCTTCTCCATCAGGATATAAATCATCCTCTGAGCTCCGTCGAAACACGAGGAGCAGGCGTTTTCCAGGTTCTGCCTGGTCTCCTCTCGGGTCAACGCATCAAGGTTCACCTGGAGGAAGGAACACAGACGGTGTAAGGACCAGGACGGGATCACGAAGGAATCAAGAAGAATGGAGTTAGGGTTAGAACTAGAGATGGCGAGATGAAGCCTCATGAAGCTCAGGGGCGTGGTCAGAACCCATAAAATGTGTGGGCCTAACCCCAAAGTATTATAGCCTAAGTTTGACATTGATAATGAACATCATCCCTTGTTATGACATGGTCAGCCATCTCATTGGATGGGGCGCGCTTGACTGACAAGTGGGCGGGCCCAGGCCCACCTAGACCCACCCGAAGCTACACCTATGATGAAGCTTCGAACCACTTGTGATAAGTGATAACCACTTGTCATGCAATGGTTCGTGTGTCGAAAGCTTCATGTGCTCACGACACCACCTACTGGTCAAGTGTATAATCACAGGCAACTCTCTCTGATGCACATGATTTTTTTTATTTGTCTGTTATGACTGTTTGGAATGACTATGAATTACAAAAAGATTTCGAGATCGAGATTTAATTAAGGGGAGGGACCAAAATTTCAGCACTATCACGTGAGTGCTTCGGAAATTGGTTTAGATTTTGCTGTGAGGTTTTACAGCTATATAAACCCCTCATACCCCGATCAATATGTGGGTTTTTGAAGTAGAGTTGCGGTCAACTGAGAGTTTATGTGCTTCATAAACTGTTGCCTGTGTTTATACACTTGGCCAGTAGGTGGTGTCATGAGCACATGACGCTTCGAGACTTAAACCCATATGGTTCGAAGCTTCATGAGGCTTCATTTCACCTGAACCACTTTCTGGAACAGTTACGTGACACACATGTGGCTGGGCAGCGAGGCTTCGGACGTTATAATTTTGGCCCCTCCCCTAAATGAAGCAAGCCTCGGTACGCGCTTCGCGGAAACGCCCTTGACACACAATTTAAAGCCGCGGCACATCTCGTAACATCACTAGTTAGGACCTTCACAGCGATCTACCGAACTGAAATGAAATGTTCTCTTTAATCGATTTTTTGCGTTTTTTTGCGTTCCGGTGCCTCCTTCACCTGTTTATCCTCTCATGTTAAAAAGCCCAGAGTTCAGAGCACAAGGTTGGATCTTATTTCAGGAATTACAATCAGCCGGAGTGTTCGCTCCACTGTCTTTGCATAACCCGACTTATAAAGATCTCTTTGTATATTGTTTCCTAATCTTTTCAATCCTGTTTCCCCCTGGATGTACACATCAAACTGACGTTTAACGCTAAATCTTGTCGTGAGCCTTTTCGCAGAATCCTTAATTTAGATTCCCTGAGTCCGTAATTCCCCCAGGAAGAAAGTCAGTCACCTCACGAGGAGCGTCTGGATCCACGTACTGCTGGTAGATCTGCCTGGCTCTGGTCACCAGTTTGGAGGCGGCCGTGGTCTTGTAGTCTTCGCAGGCCAACCAGAATTCAATGTTCTCGTCGCTGAACTCCGACTTCAGGAAGTTGGTGAACACGGTCTGTCCAACTGGAGAAAAAGAATTTATCGATCATTGATCATGATCGGAAACTCAGCACCACAGACTTTGAGTTCTTGTAGGCCACACAAAACGTCTTGGTGGACTGTATCTGGTCCACAGGCCTTGACTTTGGCCTGCAATATTACTAATCCAGTTAAATGCAGGTGAAGGTATTGACTCCTGCATCTCTAGTTTCCCCTAAATACTGTAAAGGTAATAAAAGTGACGCAGTAATGAGTTGGAGTCACTGGTGATGTCTGTTTACTAAATAAACCGTGATTTTTTTTTTTTTTTCCATTTTCTCTCCCTGCTCATCCAGCAGGAGGCGATCTGCTCAGGTGACATTCTCCGTAGAGCTGTGGTTGTCTTTAATTCTGCACAACTGAGCTGAATAAAAAGTTGTTTTCTAAAATATTTTAGATGTTTCCTTTGTTGTTATCATTACCATCAGATTTTTTTTTTGCGTTAAATGGTCAAAAAACACAGCTGACGGTAGAAAACTGTGAGGACGTGACCGGGTGAGAGTTCATGGAATGAGATCATGGAACACAGCAGGTCACCTTCCACTGACTCCCCCCCAGGTCATTGCTCCGTCTTCACTGCCCCCTCCCCAAACACACACAAACAGAGTAACTCTCCAAGGGCCGACGCACACACAAACAGATGCATCAGTCAGCTCGCCCTGAGGGGCTGTGGACTGTGTCCGGGGACACGTAGGGGCCTGAGAAGACATCATGTGTTTACGTGTTGCTCTGCAACCATTCTCCAAAAATGGAAAAAAAAAATAAAAATTGACGCCAACTGATCTGGATTAGTTGAACTTTAGCCTTGATCTGATTCAGAAACTGAGATCTAACTTATTAGAACTTTGCCTTCATCTCAGGAGATTCTTCGTGGTCCAGAACATAATTATCCGTGGAAAAAAAATGACTCACTGTTGCTGTTCAGGACGTGGCTGAAGGACTCTTTCCACTTCTTCACCTCAGCGACATCGGGCGATCTGCAACACACACACACACACACAGTTGAATTTTTTCTTTCTCTCTGAGAACTTTGACAATGAAGTGGAGCTTCATCTGAACCCTTTTTCCAGCCATACATGCTTTTTATTTTGCCTGTATGCAATAAAATAATACAAATATACATTATTTTCCAAAAAATAAAGCAGGGTTTTGTCCATTTATCAGCAGTGAACACAAATCTAGGTCAGAACTACAGAACGACAGCTTCTTCAGCCCAAAATCCATCAAGACAACAATAAGGAGAAGAATCAATGGTTCTCATCACTAAGAATCCCAGAGAACAGTGAGACACAGGGAAATAATTCCCAGTCACATGGTCTTCCTGTCTCTCTGGGGTGTATTCAGTCCTAACGGGAATGTTGGAAGAACAGGAGGTTCGATCTGTGTCTGTGAGTCACAGGACACCTGGAATTTCAAAGGGAGAAAGAAAAGGTCGAAGCCAAAGTTGTCAATGTTAACCAGCTCATAAAAGATAACAGGATAACGGCTCCCTGAGGGAATACAACATAAGGGGCGGTCACTCCAGTTTGGACGCAGTCCAAAACAAATGGCCCTAATGTGTCCCTGGACAAACAGAATTCAATATGAGGAACTGCAGCCTGATGATTGTGTAATAGGTTTTATGACTAATATCAATCATGAAGATCATTTCATTGTTGTTTTTTTCTCCCATGGCGACACCAGGGCACAACACCAGTGGTATCCTGGGTAATTAAAGAAACACATAGCTGTAAAATCATTAGTGTTTCTTTCCTCTAATAATGGAAAAGCAAAAATCCAATTTTACTGTATTTGCACCAGGGTCCTGAGATTTTACCTCAGTGCTTCATATATCAGACAAAATAAATTGGACAATGTCGTCAAAATCACATATCGGCAAAAGTAAATAATGGACCTCTTTACTTCTGAGTCATTGTATCGAAAGAGGACACAGACACAGACTCTAATTAATCCATTCTTCGTTATCAGCTCGTCTAATTGGGTTCCAGAGAGGGCGCTGTTGCGCGATGTTAGCTTGGAGATACGGGTTGTGTGAGTCTAAAGAAAGAAAAGGAAAAATAACCCGAGCAGTGATCAACAAGTGACGAACCACACAGATTTGAAGAAGCTGCAGAATTATTCCACGTTAGACTCCGCTGTCCTGTTTTATTTTTATAATTTTTGTTTTTAGCCTGCGCATTATATTACCAGCCTTAACTGTTAAGTCACTTTGTCCTTCAGTCGTTGATTTTTCTCTTTCTTTATTGATTTGATCTATGTGTTGTTTTGTGTGGAGCTTCTGGACGCTTTAATTTCCTCTTGGACAGCAGTATTGTTCAGTATTGTTCAGTATTGTTGAGCAGAGCAATTCTTCTCACCTCTTTGCAGGAGCGGCAGCAGAAACAGTCGTCGTCTTCTCCTTTATCTGCTTCTGCTCTGACACTTGGAGCTCAGGCTTCTGGAGCAGGAAGCTGATTTTGTGCTTGATGTCTTTGGCACTGAGGAGAGACGGGAGTCAAATATATCAAATAAAATCTCTAAAACACTGAGGTGATCAAAGCTACTGTTACTGTTGTTATTTAAAGATTAAACTCTCACATTTATATAGGTCACATAAGTGACTCATGAACCCGTTTCCATTTCCCCTCACACACCTTCCACATGTTTGTCATTAATAAAAATCATTAATTAACGTCTCACCTCTTCAGACATGTCGCAGGGAGCGTGGCCAGTCCTTTACACATGTTGACAAGGCAGAAAATCCAATGTCAGCCACAGGAGAGAGTGAAGGAAGAAGAAGAAGAAGAAGAAAAACCAGAGAGAGTTTAATCACAACGTTTCTTCAGTGGTGACTGAGAGGAAGCTGTGTCTGTCTCCACCCCCCAGCCATGGATTTATACCTCCACTGTTCTCACTGTCAGAAAACTGACCAATCACATCAGACGGGCACGGGTTGAGAACAGAGAGAGGGGAGGAGAAGATGGAAGAAACCAGGGGAGAGGAAAAGAACACAAGGAGAATGTTATGGCTGAGAGAGACGGACGTTTGTGGACAAAACAACTGGAGGGGCGGGGGTCAGGGTTAGTTCAGTTACTGGAAAGATGGGTCAATGGGTGCATGGATGAGTGGGTACATGGGTTAATCAATGAATGGGTGGATGGATGAATCAATGACTTAATCGTGGGTGGATGATCGATGGGTGAATCTATGAGTGAATTAATGGGTGTCTGGGTGGATGGATGAATGGATGGATGTGTGGAAAGATATATTAGTGTATAATAGTATTAATGTATGGATGAAAAGATATATTAGTGGATGAAGGGATGGATGGATGGAAGGATGGGTGGGTGGCTGGATGGTTGGATGGATGGATGGATGGATGGATGGATGGATGGATGGAAAGATATATTAGTGAATGGTTGAATAAACAGATGGATGGACGGGTGGATAAAGAGTCAATGATTGAGTGAATTAATGGATGGTTGTATTATTCAATTAATGAATTGGTTGATGGATGAACCAATGGATGGATGGATGGATGAATCAGTAAGTCAATCAATGGTTATATGGATGGATGGATGGATGGATGGATGGATGGATGCATCAATGAGTGAATGGAAAAAAATAATTGGTTGATGGATGAACCAATGGATGGATGGAAAGGATAGATATATATTAATTATTGTTTGAATTAATGGAAGGGTGGATGGATGGATCAGCAACACTGGATGGGTGAATCAATAAGTGTAAGGGTGGATGATGGTTGGATGATGGGTCATAGATGGATATATTAGTTAATGGTCAAACAGATGGATGGATGGATGAATCAATAAGTGAATGAATGAGTGTAAGGGTGGATGACGGATGGATGGATGAGTAGATAAAAAGCGTGGAGAAGCTTTCCAGCATCAACACACATTTTCATCATCTTCTTCATTCAGTTCTCCAACATTTGATCTTCTTCTTATTGAAGCTCCTCTGCTGCTTCTCCTCTACGTTCTCTCTGAGTCATTAGCTCCGTTTGGTTGGTGTCACGGTGGAGCCTGATTAACAGTTGTGTTTTTTTTAATCTCCTGTTTCTTATCCAGACGACGGGAAATGATTAAAGCACCAGTGGCCTCGCAGCCATCGATCTGTACGACACAAATCCCAGCAGGTCTTTCCGAAGCTAATCACAGCAACACAACCAAACACACACACCATTGGATGAGCCTAAAATAAACACATAATGTAATATCTGTGAAGATTGTTACTTTTTTTTGCCTCTGATTATGAAACCCACAACCCACAACACAATACTTTTGTTTCGCTGGAATAATTGTGAGGATAAACAGCTGAATTTTTAAAGTGAAAGTCACTAGATGGCAGCATTACAGCTCATTTATTTAACCTCATAGTCATACAGTAGTTTAAATAGACACATTACCAGGCCTAGAAAAAGGAAGTACATACAGTATAACTGATAACTGATATAATGTTGACATAAGTCCTTATCATAGTCCCTGGGACTGACCATGGACGTACCACGCATCTCACCTCAAAGGAGTCCATTTCTAACTCCTCCTACATCACCTTCTTCCCCGAAGGTGGAGTCACAGTTCACAGAAATGTCACACAAACACAATCCTGAATAGCTCTCAACCTCTTAACCTTCTGACTGTCAACAAACACTTCTGGAAACCATTGCTGTGAATTTCTTCCTGTCACTGAACCAGCGGAGTAAACACACCTGGTACATTTCTGGCTATTTTTGACTCAAGTCGGGTTTTTCAGAGATGTTTTTCTTTTTTATGGTTTTTCACTGCTTATGTTTCAATTTCAAAACTGTCAAATGTCATGTGTTGAGGAATACAAAGTGGAAAATGGAATAAATCCTGCACCGGTGTCATGTTCCTCACCTGACACAGTTTCCTTTATCAAGTTTTGACTGTAAATATAAGAACGACCAAATTAGAAAAGCAGTTCAGTCACAGAGTTTATAAAACATGGATGTTGGATCAGAGCAGGTCACACGTTCGCTACAAATCAGCCCTGGATGAAAAGGTTAAGAGGAGCTCAGGCTACATGAGAGCGGCCGATCGGTCAGGTGTCTGTGACCAGCATTTCTAATGTGACTGTGTAAGTTATGCTCCCGTGGACCTCCACTCACCCAGACTCAGAGGAGAGGAGGTCAAGAGAGGGTGGACCGTCGGCGGCCGGATACTCACATCTCTCATGTGGTGGAGAGCTGCGTCTGTCATGTGGCGGGACACTTAATGTGACGACTTGATTTGCCAGGCATTAGGTTAGGATTAGAGAACCGCAACGGTGGTTATTGCTTTCCTGACCCGTCGCCTTCACAACGGTGGGAGATGAGTGGGAAAATCAATGACCTCCAGCAGAAACTCAACACGTTGTCGAGCAGATTTGATCAAAATATAATATTGTCTGTGCTCAAGGGCTGACATTACAGTAGGGCCAACCATAAGAGCCATGAATATGAAGTGCTGAACTGTTATTTAACCCATTGATGCCCATCTCGTTGTCATGTCCCTCACGTCTCAAGGTTACGATCACTGAACTGTTCATTGCAGTGGTGTTTTATAAGTCATGCAATAGAAGAGTGTAAGTCTTCAGCAGTAAAATAATCCATGAAGTGATTTATTATCCACTGTTACGGTGCAAACAATATTTCCCTTCAATTAGATCCAAAACATAGACAGATTGACAAATGAGGTGAGACAGGAGTCTTCATGGACCATGATGTTTGCAGATGAGGTAGTGATCTACAGTGAGAGTAGGCCACAGCTAGAACCTAGAGAGGTGGAGGTTTGGACAAGAGAGAAGGGGAGTAAAGCTCAGTAGAATGGTGAGGTTACAAGGAGCAGAGGTGGAGAAGGTGGAGGAGTTTAGATACTTAGGGGTTAAGAGCTGTGGAGACTGTGGAGGAGACTGAGGAGAAGAATAGAGTGGAGTCAGGATGGAACAACTGGAGAAAAGAGTCAGGAGTGATCTGAGATAGAAGAGAGTCAGCTAAGGTGGAGGGAAGGTGGAGAGACCAGCCATGATGGATGGATTAGAGACACTAGGAAAAGGTAGAAGACAGAAGACAGAGGTGGAGGAGATAAAGATGGAACTCCAGTCAGATGTGTATAAGAGACAGGTGCATGTGTGTGAATAAAAGGGAAAAACAGTGGAGTGGTGAGGTTACAAGGAGCAGAGGTGGAGAAGGTGGAGGAGTTTAGATACTTCGGGGTTAAGAGCTTTGGAGACTGTGGAGGAGACTGAGGAGAAGAATAGAGTGGAGTCAGGATGGAACAACTGGAGAAAAGAGTCAGGAGTGATCCGAGATAGAAGAGAGTCAGCTAAGGTGGAGGGAAGGTGGAGAGACCAGCCATGATGGACGGATTAGAGACACTATGAAAAGGTAGAAGACAGGAGACAGAGCTGGAGGAGATAAAGATGCTGAGGAGAGACAAGGATGGACAGGATCAGGAATGAGGTGATTAGAGGGACAACACAGACAGAAAGGTTTGGACAAAAAGCTGGAGAAGACAGATTGAGATACCAGAAATTTCTGGATACCAGAGCTCACCATGTGAGTATGGGCATAAATAAATTGAGCTGCAATGCTGCCATCTTGTGACTTTCACATTGATATACGAGGGTTTAGCCCAGAAAAATATTTTTATAAGGTTCACATACTTAGGCAAAATCAATGACAGCATAATAGGGTTTTTATTATCAGATGAAAAAATGCTAATGATTCCTTTCAATATTGTATAATATGCCATAGTTTGATAAGATTAGTTGGACAACATAATTTAATGTCCACAGATTAATGGGCTACTAATGGGCCCAGAGCCAGGTTTTAGCAATACTTGGTACAAATCCATTTCTTATAAATATCACGATCTGAACGAGTATAAAATAGCAGATTAATGTTAAAAATAAATTCCTATCATATACTTTCAATATAATTTGGATGCAGAATAGATCATGAAAAACTCCAACTTCTTTATTCTCCTCATCTGAACTTAATGCATATAAATGAGGGTAAACCAGACACCAACCTCCACCAAGGGTAATATTTATATTCACTCACAGGCATAAAACTAAAAAGGTGGAGGAAAATGAGGCAGTGAATACTTATAATGATAACGACCTCGACTGTTTCAGAGTCTGGACTACAGTCTCCATCCATCCATCCATCCATCCATCCATCTACTTCGTCAACATCAACCCTCACGTCAGGATAATCAGATTAAGTCATTCAGCAAAATTATTTATAATTGGAACCAAAAATGTTTTTTGTTGATGGCAGATGTTGAATTACGTTCCACTGATGACATGAAAACATAGTCACTGCCAGGAACATCTATCTTCATCTCTCTCTCTCATTAATCAGCTTCAACCAAGGGTTGAACAAAAAGCCTCTGTCGCTGCTTATCAGATTGGACTGAATCAGATTAAGACCAGACCAGAAATATTGATCCTGTTTTTGTTCGTTTATGGAAACACAGTTGAATCTAATCAAGCCAGTACTTTCAAAATAGCCTTTGTTCACTAGCTGGTATGTAACTCTAGGGGGTGCTAAAAATAAAGATGTCCAGACCTCATGCATTAAATTGAAGGTTCTGAGAACATTTTTATTGAATCTAATCAAACCACAGATCCGTAGAAGAGGTCAGGGTTGTCGAAGAGTCATATCAATATCAGCAAAATTTATATTTTAGGTTTTTTTATATTTTAACTATAATTTAGGAATGTCCTCTAATGTCGCCCAATATCATCAGACAATGGACACGTCACATCAGAAATGTTTTTTCTTCTGATAATAAAGCCAGGTACCACGCAGCCTGGGTTTCACCATATGACATTAGCTTGGGTATAAACGGCTGTATTTTTACCAGAATTCCACTAGATGGCAGCATTGCGACTCACATAGTTAATCTCATACTCATTATAATATCTGGATAATATCTGCACAGGTTATGTATTGAAAAGTTCTTCATATCCAGTTTTGGGATTAATGCGTTACTTGTAACGCTGTTACGCAAGAAAACTACTTTTCTCGGTAACTAATAACGTAACGCGTTACTTTTCCCATTTAGTAAAGCCGTTATTGTTAGTGGTGTAAAGGGGCTCGTTACTCGTTACTACTACCACTGTGTGTCAGTGGACGGCTGTCCACACTAACTGAACCCATGCGTTGAAAAGGAGCAATGATTGGTTGACATACAGTAGGTTAGCGTTTCAGGCTAAGCCAATCAGAAAGAGACCTAGGCGGGTCTTCTTGACTTAAACGAAAAACAGTCTCACACACATGCGATGCCACAAGCAAGACGACGGCAAGTGTCAAGTCGAGGTTACAATAAAGATGTCTATTTTGTCTTTATTGCACCACAACATTTCATTATGATAGTTGCTGCAGAACACAACGTAAATTGTTTTATGTGTTTTTGATGTAAAGTAAAGTAACTAGTTATAGTTACTCTTATAATTTAGTAACTAGTAACATTACTAGTTACTTTTTCAGAGAAGTAACTAGTAAAGTAATAAGTTACTTTTTTAAAGTAACTTGACTAACACTGTTCATATCAGATGTATAACCAGGTGTGAAACACACTGTTCTCTGAACCCACTGTAGCAACTACAGTACATAATGACTGTTCTGTGAAAGTCCAGTCAGAAACTTTGGAGAGAGGACTATTGTCTTTGTGCTCTGACTTCAAACTGTATCTCCACACGTGCAATGATGATGTGATTTCCCTCTTGACCTTAAACAGTCCTTTTGTAATTGAGCTTAAACAGAAAAAAGATGCTTTTCACCCTCCATCCATGAAAAAAAAACAACTTTATGCAACACTTTTTTGTCTCAAATCGCTGCCAGAGAAGACGTCGTCTCCAGGTTAAGGTTGACCAAAAAGACCACTTTCATTACAAGCCAAGAGACACGTAAATTAGCATATCGGACCCAGACATGGACGGAGAGACTTTTCCAGCTGTAGTTTAATGAGCCATTAACCAGAACTCGTCCAGAGGAAACGTGTGTATGTTGTTTGTTTGTGGTCCTCATCAGTAAGTGAACCCCAGCCGTCCATAATGAGCTGTGATGAGGCTACGTGTGGAGCAGCATGCAGACGGTAGATGCCTATCACAACCACATGCTGTTCCACAGTTTGGTCAAACACGGCAGTCGGCACGATGATGGATAAGTCCCTGAACTGTCGGTGTGTGTGTGTGTGTGTGTGTGTGAGACTTTGATGTATTTATATGGTGGTGATGGATTACTGAGAGGACAGAGTTCTTTTATTCCTGGTCCAGGTCAAACTCAGACTAAGCCCTTTTGTTTAACGCAGAAGCCTTGAAAAAACAATTTTGTTGTGAAAAATATTTTCAGTCAACCTCGTATCATCAACACAGTAAAAACAAGCAGAGACCCCTGGAAATATGTTCTACAGACACACAAAATTCACTAAATCGTTTTTTTTCTAATGTTCTTTTGAGACACTAGGAATAGGTACAAGACAAGAGACAGAGCTGGAGGTGGAGGGATTAAAAGATGATGAGGTTCTCTTTAGGAGAGACAAGGATGGACAGGATCAGGAATGAGGTGATTAGAGAGACAAGACAGACAGGAAGGTTTGGAGAAAACGCTGGAGAAGACAGATTGAGATGGTTTGGACATGTTCAGAGGAAGGACACTGGATCATTCTTCTACCAGCTACCAGGTAGGAGACAAAGAGGAGATTGATGGATGCAGTGAGGGAGGACATGGAGGTAGTTGGAGTCAGAGTAGAAGATGGAGAGGACAGAGGGGGAGATGGAAATTGTTGACTCGCTGTGGCAACACCTGAGAAAATGGACAAGTCAAGAGGAAACAAATAAGGAGTTTTTCCACTGTTTCCACTGGAATAAATCCCACCAGGACCAAACATGGGTCCTGAGGATGTGAGTTCTTCCACGTCGTCCTTGAGATTCCAACGCTATTTTGTTTTTGGACCCGGAAATCCAAGTATTCTAACACACTAAGTGAACAGACCAGGTAACCTCGCCTCCAAACTATGCAGAACACTGTGCAATATGTTACTGGGCCCTGACGATCAATGAAATGATTTTTTCATCGCACTTTCAGTGGAATGAAAGAATAATCTCGTCCTTTCTTATTGTGTCCTTGTCCTACATTTTGACTCCAGGCTGTTTCTCAGTGAATGGCAGCCGTCTCCAAAAATGTCCACTGTCGCCGTTAAAGAAAGGAAAGAGCTGTTTATACGGAATGAAAGGCCAGTCAGGGACAAAGGTTCTCACTTATTTTTCAAACATCTGAAACAACATTCAAATTCAATAAATAAACACATATTTTTGAAATTGATAATTTTTTACTAACATTCTTGCTCACCCATGAGTGAATTCTAGCCACGAAGTTACATTCAAAAAAATACAAAAAAAGTAATTTCAGGTTTCAAAGCTTTTTACAATTATCTTATCTTTTATTCAGTTTTTTAACTCACAAAGAACTTTATTGACAGTTCTAGTCTATAGTTGTTTATTGTTGTTGTATAATTTTAAATACAGGTGGTTAATTCATTCATTAACAAAAAGCCACACAAACGCACAGATAAACAAACGATAATTCCGTGTGGCTCCTTCCAGGTGGCTCCTCTAGAGGTAAACATTAATATTGCGGGTCTGCAGACAAAACCCCGAATGATTCCAGGTGCCACAAACCATCAGTGTCGCAGCCACGTCCCCAGCTGGTGTCCCGCAGTACAGTCTGTGTAATATTTACCAACAGAGTTTCTTATGGGAATCTCTGCCTGCTGTGATAATGTCAAGGCACTAATGCTTTATTACATGTCCAATAGTTGTTATTATGGACTGGACACACCTGAACCCCCACCCCTCTGTCCCCCATCTCTCTGTGTCTCACTGCAATAAAACTCCAGGCTTCCTGGACGTAAGTAAACAACAACGAGTGACTCATGGAGAATGTGACGGTGTTTTTCACAGCTTCACCTGAGCCTCAGTGGTCGTTACATCATTAGACTGGGGGTGGACATCAGTGGACAGTCAGTCATGGCCATAAAATAACGCATATGGACTGCAATGTAAACAGCCCCCAGGCCATTGTGTTCCGCCTTTATGCTTACGTTGACACCAGGCAGCTGCAATACCATGTATTTATATGCACTAGTATTTTGGCTGCATCATGCAGTATGAGCAAAAACAAATACTGGTACAATACTACAATGATCGGAATTTTTTATTTTTTTTTGCAAAAATCTAATTAATCTAATTTTGCTGATATTGTTCACTTTGAACCAGAGTTAATGTCTCTGTCTTTGGTGTTGGACTTTGGTGTTGGCGGAGACTGTTTCCCTCATGCGTCCTAGTAATGGACAGTTATTCGAATGAAAATGGATGAATGTTCATTTATTAATTCATTCTTCTTCTTCTGCTTCTCCGTTGCTGAACCGTAGGGGCAGCCTTCCTGTGGGCACAGGAAGTTATGTGAGTTTGGATGGTGCTATGCTCAGAGCAACTCAGTGGCAACCTGGCAATTGATGGATTCGAACCTGAAGCCCTGAGGACCCAAGTCTGTTTCCTAAACCACTGGGCCACCACTGCCATCTATTTCCATATCAACCAATATCAACATCTGCAGTGATTTTCCCCCAAAACTGAGATAAACATCTCAGAACCCTACGTGTGCGTACACTCGATTTAGCAAAACATTTTCATTGAGTTATTGGATTAAAAACCAATGTGTGACTTATTGTGTTGAAGGGAGCGATGATGTGAAGAGCATCACAGGGGTCGTCCAGAATTCAACAGTCTGTTTGGAGCTTTTTCGAAAGCAGGGAGGAGAAAAGGACAAAGACTCATTGTGACAATATTGTCTCCAAGGAATAAGCTTGGACATCTCTAACGCAGGGCTGGGTAATAGACAAGAGACAAGAATAAACCTTATTTTCAAAGATAATTCTGTACATTTGCTCTCTGCTGCCATCTAGTGCCATCAACAGAACTGACAATGATTTTTTTTTTTGCATGAAAAAGACAATTGTCCCCAGTGTTTACCAATGACTCACTGCAGCAACCCCTGAGAAAGGGACAACCCCAAAGGAGTATACAGCTTTTTCTTAAAGACATACCAGAATAAACCTAACAAAGCATTAGATATCCTCTCTGCTGCCATCTAGTGCCATCAACAGAACTGACAATGAATGTCTTTTATGCATGAAAAAGACAATTGACCACAGTGTTTCCCAATGACTCGCTGCGTCAACCCCTGAAAATGGGACAAACCCCAAGGACTCGACAGATTCTTTTCTAAAAATGAATGATAAATTCAGACAAAGCAGTACATTTGCTCTCTGCTGCCACCTAGCGCCATCAACGGAACTGATAATGAATATGTTTTATGCATGAAAAGGAAGGATGACTCGCTGAAGCAACCCCTGAGAAAGAGGACAAGCTGAAAGGAGAAGAAGACCTCAGTGTTTACCATGTATCGTGTAAGTTAAAGAATTTTTTCAGGCAACTGGATATAACATTTTTGGAAAAGGTTTTTACGTCTCATCCAAGGAGCTTCTTCAGTTCTTAACATCCAGTTGCCCCACAAAACTCTTAGACCTTGAGCATGACCTAGTATCTACCAGGTGGGTCCGGTAAGAAAGCAAGAACCTACCTGATCTAATGAGAAAGAAAAATAAACTAATGATATTATTTACACTGTACAAGTAGTACTGTTTTCCAAAATCAATTCCACCCCCATCCAACCTCCTACATGAAGTATCCCTTCCATCTGTGGGCAGATGGTAACGACATGTACTGTTCTCACAGGCTTCATTAAGTCTGGACCATGGGTGCGACAGATCCATTATTTCCCAGGCATCATGTGAGCAGGAACCTGTTGTGCTGAAGGGCTCTCACCTCTCTGCTTGATGCTGAGGACAAAAGCATCGCTATTAGAGTGAAGCCCATTGTGAGTGGAGGAAACCACATGTAATCGGACACGGCCATTGGGAAGATGGGAGGAAAATCTGCAGCCAGTTGAGCCGTCAGTCAGTCAGTGAGTCGCTGTTATTGAAGGCTGCATAAAAATGACCATGTTCAGAGGGACAAGGAGATCGTCCACAGCATTTTAATGGACGTCCTTCCCTTCCTCACCCTGTTCTATTCCCATGTGCAGAGGTTCTTAAAGGGGGAATATATATGAAAACATTTCATAACTCCCTCACGTCCACATCTTTTTCCCATTTCTGCCTTGAAACGCAACTGACATATACACAGTATATTTATATTTATATGGTAATAATGAGCAAGGGTTTGAAATGGGAATAAACCTCCCCCGCCTCACCCCTCGGGAGACACGGCTGTCTGTCACCTTCCTCTTTAAACCCATCTCACTCTCACCATCTAAGTGTGGTTCACGCGCTGCCTGGTCTGTGTGTGTGTGTGAGGTGGAAGTTTGCGTCTGAAATGTTATATTTTAGCGCCCCCTGGTGTCAGATTTCAGTTGGCGGTGGAACCCAACTTCTAGGAACTCAATGAACAACGTTATCTTCCTTTTCTTGGCATTCACCGCGTTTATGTAACAAATACCTCAATTACTCCAGTCCACTGTTTGCAGGACTAGTGAACTTTGACATTAGGATCTGATACTTCTGTCTTTCTGTCTGTCCGTCCGTCCAACCTCCACGTCCCGTATCTTTACTGTCCATATCTTTTCTAGTAAAAGTATTTGTCCGTTGCAGTACAACCATTCATCACCTCAAATACAATGGTGTGAGTAAACATGTCTTTACCTCAGACTAACATATGAAGATTTTTTTTTTCAAACTAAGACAAACACAGATTTTCATCCATGTCCAGATTAACAGCGACACAGCAACGTAGCTGGAACTTCTAACTCCACGACAAGTCATCACAACCTTAGATGCCATCATCAGTGGTAAACACACCACTGTGTATCACAGAGTAGTTTTTCTGCCACGTATTGATTTTCTTTTTTTTGCGTCACAGTCCTTCATCACTGGTGTATTTGCTCCTCTTGATTGGTGTGTTTGTGCGATGGTACCGTTCTAATGTCCACACCAGTCTTATGTAAGGACCGAGGGCCCGGGTTGCGACACAGCCGCAGGAGAAATAGATTTTTATTCGATCCCGTGGACTGACATTCAATTAGGAACAAAGTTCAGCGAATGTCACCGCTGGTTTGGCTTCAACTCTTTCACAAAAATGTTTAACCATTTAAATACATGATTATATAATGTGGTCAGTTTACAGTGGGAACCACACTGGGAATCTCTGAATCTGAATCTGACTTTTTTCACAATTCCAAAACCATGTTTTGACTCCACTCAGTCTTCAGTATTTTTTAAGTTCTATTTTTATTTTTTTTTCGTCTGCTAAATTGTCTTTGTTTTTGGCTGTATTTGCCATGAGAACTCGGGGGAGTCTGGCTATTTTTTATCGTCCATTTAAAAGTCTGCTTCCACTTAATCTACATTAATCTGGACAGATATAATAACAACAAAAAAAGGCTAATAATTCAGTTTAATTTCAGAGCTGATTTCTGGCCATTTTGCATGGTTTTATTGCCAGTGACAAAAATCACTTCCGTCCCTACATCCCT
>JAFBJS010055102.1:0-18708 GCA_016785265.1 Paraplagusia blochii | reverse complement strand
TGTTTCCCCCAGGTGATAAACCTTTAGTGGAACAAGGCATTAAGATGAACAAGGAATTGAAGAAAACAGCAGAGTGGTCTAATCATTTTTTCTATGACTGTATATATATATATATATATATATAAACCACCACCCACAGAAAGGGTGGTGCAGTGGGATTTGGGTGGCAGTTGTGGAGATTGTTTCCCCTGAGGTGGAATAGAGGATGAAGATGAATGAATAAATGTTAGGATAATACAGAGAAATGAAACTCTTTTCCATGTTATTGGAAAAATACTAAACAAATAGGCATCAGCTTGTTGCTACCTCGGAGAAAGCAGAGAGTCCTGGGTTTGATTCCCAGAGGAACTAAATACTTGGCATTTGCCTGTTAACAATAATTTCCCAGAATGGTATGAGTAAAGCCGAACTTTCTTTATAAATTCTCCTTTATCCATGTTTTATTTCGTCACAGCATTGACAGAGGACCCAGTGTTGACATCAGTGCCTTTCAGTGGCCAGAGACATGTAGATCTAGATGTTCCAGATCAGGTCTGAGTGAGTGCACTGATCATCACTCCAAACCACAGCAGTGATTTTCTGCTGACTGATAAGCACCATTGTGTAACAGTCAGCCTACAGAACAGATGGATCAATGGTTCATGGGTTTGAGGTTCAAGCCTTTCAGACAAGGTTGGGGATCAATGGTTATATTTACTCGTCAGCGGGTCTGTGAGGAGGTGAGGACTATAAGAGCTGCCTCCACTCCCTCCCTGGGCATCTCTCCTGCTCCTCCCTCCACCATGAAGCACCGGGTGCTGCTGTTGCTGGCGTTGGCCTGCGTGAACGTTCTCCACGCTGCACCGTTGGAGAGCGATGGCCTGGAGCCAGGCTCATGCCAGGACGCCTTCGCTATGGGCGCTGCCGAGGAGGCCCTCACCAAGATCAACATGGACCGTCAGGACGGCTACGTCTTCAGCCTGCACCGTCTTTCTAACGTGCACACTGGAAAGCACGTAAGTTGGATTTTCTGCATATAGTGTTATTCTCTTTTCTAGTCGAGTATTTGTAAAGACTGGGATTTATTTTATACACAGAGGCAAGTTCAGGTATATATACTATACTATACTATAGTATACTATACTATAGTATACTATACTATAGCAGCACAAGTAAAAATAGATCAAGTCTTTCAGTCGAGTATATAATGAAACACTTATTTTCTCTAATTTTTTGCCAATAAAATATGAACATTTCAAAAGTTTTATTTGTTAATTCATTGCATTATCATAAAATTATATCCCAATGCAGGTTTTTGTGTTGTTAGGTATATAATAAAAATATCTAAAAACACTTATTTGCAATATACTTTGATAAAAAAGGTGATATAACAATAAGAAAGAAAAAAATAAAAACTGGTCTAATGAGAAGTGACGTCCAGCAGGAAATAAAAAAAACACAAGATTAAATTTTAGCTCCAGAGTTAATTAGTGGAGGAGTAATTACTGATCTGGAATCAGTTAGATTAAAAATGTGTCAGAGGACACCAGTCATTCTGACAGAGGACGATCAGGTGATCCAAGGACTTCATTCTCTACATCAGTCAAACAGTTAGGACAAAGTTCACATCTGTGTGTCCGTGTCCATCACCTCACAGGGAGAGACCGGCTTTGTCTTCTACCTGACTCTGGACGTCGTTGAAACCGATTGCAATGTTCTCAGCAGGAAGGACTGGAAGTCCTGTGAGGCCCGTGAGGACTCTAACACACCAGTAAGAAGGAAAAAAACAAAGTTGATGCGTCTTTAACGACTTTAGCGTTTATTCATGTCAAACTCCTCTGACTTGTTCTGTCTGCAGGTTTATGGACAATGCAAAGCTGTCATCTACATGAACAGGCCCCACAGAGTGGTCCGCCTCATCAAGTACAGCTGTAAAGCCAGACCAGGTAGGTCCAGGTTTTCATTGACATTTTCTAGGACTAACGTTTGTGTATTTCAGCTTTTTTTCATTTCATTTTTTCTTCTCCGGGTCCTAAGCTCCTGCTCCTAAGATTACAGAGCTCTGCCCTGACTGCCCCACACTGACTGATGTTAATGATGATGAAATCCAGAAGACTGTGGCCACCACCCTGCAGAAGTTCAACAAAGAGAATACACTGAAGAATCATTTCACTCTGCTGAAAGTCACCAGGGCTACAGTTGGGGTAAGTTGGAAAGTGTGGAATTGGACAGAAACCTAGATAGAGATAGATGGATAGATAGATTATCTACCTAGGTAAGTAGATAGCTAGCTAACTAGTTAGCTAGCTGGATACCTAGCTAGGTAACTAGCTGGATAGCTATCTAGGTAGCTACCTCGCTAGCTAGCTAGCTAGATAGATAGATAGATAGATAGATAGATAGATAGATAGATAGATAGATAGATAGATAGAACTTTATTAACCCTTTGATAATCCTTTAATAAGAAAATATTTTTATGATTTATATTTTGCTTCTCCGTTCTCCCAGATGGGAATGGCAACATTCTACAACACAGAATACACCATCCAGGAAACCAGCTGCACTAAGGACGTTGTGGAAGTAACCGCTGAGAAATGTCCTCCGATGTCCTGCGAGTTTGCTGTGAGTCGCATCAGCTTTTGTCGTAGATGCTAATTTCAAACCTAGAAACGGTTTAAAATCAGTCCTTTTTAATTGTGTGTCTTTTTTTGTTTTGTTTATTTGTTTTTTTTTTTAGCACAAGGGCTTCTGTAAGGGAACCCACACCATCCTTCCCACTGGAGAGAGTGACTTCATGGTGGAATGTGAGATCTATGAGCCTGAGGTAAGAAACATCCTCAAGAAAGAAAGATTAAAATCATTATTATAAGAAAATGAATGTGTGAAATTTGCTGTTGTTGGAAAAATACATGCTTCCTAAAGAAAATCACGACAGAAATAATATCAGAAAAAAAAAGTATTATTACTATGACTAATTAGTGAAGTTCAGACAGAGGTCGTGTGTTTTACCCTCAGTGATATTAAACAGGAAGACTTGCATTCTACTAAATAAATTAATTTTCAAATACATTTTAATTTTCACTGGGATTCCCTCAGCAACTGGACTACGTTTTTATAACCTTTTTTTTGCAAAATTGGCCTAATATATAAATAAAAATAAAGACCGTCTCTACTGTAAAAAGACCTACTCACTGTTTTCCTTGTTGTCCAGGCTGCAGAGAGAGAGAAGGGGCTCCACCTGCTGGGCGGAGGGAACGACCACAGCCACAGTGACTCGCACACACACGACCACGCACACGAACATGACGCAGGCAGTGCTCACAGTCACGACCACGGCCACGGACACGACCACGTCCACGGCCACCACGCCAAGGCACACGACCACAGCGGCGACTCGCCAAACCATCACCACAACTACAAGCACGGCGACAAGCAGTTCACTCACGAACACGATCACGAGATAGCCTTAGACCACGACCACAAGCACGCACACCTGCACGACCACGAGCACCACCACCACAGCCATCACCAACACAACCATGACCACGGGCCTGAGCACCACGACCACCACCACCACCACAGCCACGACCAACAGGACCGTCCCCAGGGCCAGGTGACCATGCTGCCTTCTGTTGACCGGCCCATGATCCTTCCCTTCTTCCCGGAGTTTCCCGATGAGGGTGTCATCCTGCCCGCGGTGCCCGACCCCCAGATCCCCGGAGACGTGAAGCCCACCATCCTGGCCTTCCCAACATCAGTCTCAGCTCAGTGTCCCAAACCTCTGATGGCAGCAACTCTGGTGAACGAGCTCTTCGACAACGACCCAACGTTTGCTGCCGCTGCGTAAAATGTTACAAATAGACATTTTAGAAACACAGAGAATGGAGTCGATTAAAAATCCTTAAACATGTGACTCATTCCTGAGCCAAAGAGCGACCTCTACTGTTACTTCAGTCCAAGCCAAGACAATCAACTGTTATTGAAACAAAGCCTGTGTTCCCAGTGGTCTTCACTGTGACTTTCTATGACAAAACTGAATTCATTAAAAAATAAGTTTTAACTACTGTGTGCTGTATTCTTCTGTAGCTCAAGTACTGAAGAAAACAAAAATGAAAAAATACTGTCTCTGTCTTAAATATGACTGGAAGGAACCAACAGGAATTTGATCCTGGCCAAGAGGGGAACCCTGGAGGTCACTGACCCAGGGGCAAAAAAAAACAATCTTTTGTGACCAGTTATTATTTCATGTTCTGATCTGATCTTCAAATTTATAACACAGACTGGAAGGTTTGGAAAAAAAGCTGGAGAAGACAGATTTAGATGGTTTGGACGTGTTCAGAGGAGGGACAGTGGAGACACGTTGGTAGAAGAACGATCCTAGAGCTGGAGCTACCAGGTAGGAGACAAACAGGAGATTGATGGATACAGTGAGGGAGGACATGGAGGTAGTTGGAGTCAGAGTAGAAGATGGAGAGAACAGGGATAGGGACAAGCTGAAAGGACAAGAAGATTCAGATGTTCAAATAACTTTAAGAATGCTTATATTTTAAACAATGTTTATACTATGGCACCATCTCGATGGTCCATTTTGATCATCTGGAGATGAACAGGTCACAGTCAGTGACAAAAGACAAAAAACATGACACTGAGTGTGAGGTCACACAATAATAATACATTTGTTTCTATTTTGGAATGACATTTTTAGAGAAAGAGATCAGCCAAGAAGGGACGGGACAGTGACTGAACGGACTGGAGGACAGAGACAGGATGAAGGAGGTGAAGAGTGAAGTGATCGAGGCATATGAGGAGTTGCTCAAAGCAAAGACACAAAGGAAGGAGAAAGGGAGCAGTGCAGATTGGTGAGACAGAGAATCAAGGTGACGTTGATAAAGGACAAAGGTGAAAATATAGTTTAAAGCAGTGCTTCTCAATTATTTTCCGTTACGGCCCCCCAGAAGGAGAAAACAATTTGTGCAACCCCCGCACTCCCAAAACCCACTCTCCACCGCAAGTAGAAATAATAGTATTCGTCTATGAAATAGTTCTAGCTCCACCTCTGCATAACATCGTATCCTTGTTAACATAAAGAAAACAAAAAGAAAGAGATATAGTTCAACTTACAAGGATGTGCAATGACACTTTATTGTAGAACGGCAGAAAAAAAAACATGTTCCCCAGGGTCACAAACGCCCCCCTCAGCATCGCACCGTGCCCCCATGGGGGGGCCCGCCCCACACTTTGAGAGGCACTGGTTTAAAGTGAGGAAATTGAGCTGAGAAGATGGAAGGTGCAAAAAAAAATTAGAAAGGAGAAGCCAGAGACTATAAGGAAGAAGGTGGATCAGATCAGATCATAACCACTGGACAGATTCCCATATGGTCCAGGTTAGGATTCCTGGGTTCGACTCCCTGTATGGGAATTACATGTTTCCCTCGTTGCCTGAAATGTCATGTGACAAATAGAGCTCCTTGAATTTTTATTAAAATGCTGTAACATATATTAAAAAAAAATTGAACTGGAAAGATTTCAGTTAAAGAGACAGAATACAAAGGAAATACTTTTGCTTGTTTTGTTTTTTTTCTTTTTTCAAGTTTATTATAGTTTTTCTGATATTCAACTGGTTGTTCCAGATTCAATGATTACAAATTAAATTAATAATTAATATAAAGCTCTGCAGAGATGGGAAAACTAATTTTTTTATATATATTCCGTTCATTGGCCGATAAATGAAGAAAAAATAAATGCATTTAAACACAACACGTCCTCAGTTATTGTGCAGAACCTTCAGTCTTCTGCTGCAGCTGTACAGTATCTGATGCTGTGTTTGTTTTCCCCTGTCCCCCACTGAACTGTGACCCGACAGTCAATCAGCCCCAGCCATTGGCCTCCAGAGCAGCAGATAGAAGATGTTTGCTTGTCATGAGACAGGAGAAAGTCCACCGTCGTCCTCACTGCGCTCTGTCCCAATTCTGTCAGGGCAAAAAAATGTTCAGTCCAGGACAGGCATGAGACTGAGACTATGTTGAAAAATATCCTCCAGCGTAGCCTTTAACCATCGCACTGGTGAGAAGTTGAATCCGTGTTTGTGTGTGTTTATGTTAGAAGATGAGTGTGTATGTGCTGCTCCTGTGTCTGGCTCTGCTGCAGCAGGAGGGAAGAGCCGACCCAGACACACAGGGCTGCCTCAGTCCTGAGGCGGTGAGGACGGCAGAGGAGGTTCTGGAGCAGATCAACCAGGACCGGACCAATGGATACATCCTGGGCCTCAACAGAGTGTATGACCTTTCACACACTCCTGAAACGGTGAGGACGTGCACACACACACACACACACACACACCCACAAGTATGAACATTTACAACATGCATCTGATGCGCCCACTTTTGACCTTAAATCCGGTCAGCCAAATTTGTTCTACTAATGTATTTTATTATTATATTTTGCCTTTTCTCTCCAATGTCTCCATTTTCCTAGCTGAGGACATAGAAAAGTAATTTATTTTTTGTGAATGTAGCTGTTATGCAAGATTTCATATATCATTTGTCTTTCGTTGCACGAAGTCAAAACGTTTTGTCCATGCCTGATTTCTACAGAGCTGTATGTATGAAATAAAGTGTATGTGTGTGTGTGTGTGTATGTGTGTGTGTGTGTGTGTGTGTGTGTGTGTGTGTAGGATAAATCTGGATCCGTCTACAAACTAACTATTGATGTTCTGGAGACCAAATGTCACATAACCAGCAAGAAATCGTGGAAAGAATGTGAAATCAGAGGTATAGGTGCTGTTCCAGTAAGTACCACATGGTGGTGTGATTCTTCTTTTTCCTTCACAGATGCAGTTTTGTTTTTTAACACATGCAAATGTACATATAAGGGACGTTGGATCTTAACTGTTGCCACTTTACAATTTTCCAAAAATCACCAATCACCAATTTTAAATAATTATGCTAAGTATATAATATTATATAAGTATACTATTTTCTTTATTTTATTTAATTTTAACTGTGTGGACAAAGGCATGGGCCAAAGATTCTCCAATCTTCGTGTCTTCTCCAGGTGTATGGAGAGTGTGTGGTATCTGCCTCAGTTGGTGAGCAGGTGAAACTTCAGAGCTACTCATGTAAACTGCGTGAAGGTATTTATTTTATTTTTTTTGCTAAACTTTTTGCAAAAATTTTTAAAAGTACATTTTACCAGTTACTTAAAGTCTTGGATGTTTTCAAGTGTCTGCCGTTCATGCATGGCCTCCTCAAGGAGACACTGCAGAGCTGGAAGACCAGTGTTCCGGATGTTATCTGCTGACAGAATCCCCATCTCACCCCCTTGTGTTCAGTTCCTGCCACTGCAGTAGTGAGTGTATGTCCAGACTGTCCCACGGCTGACAATTTGAACGAACCTGTCGTGAAGGAGACTGTCGATCTGTCACTGCAGAGGTTCAACGCAGAGAGCCGACTGGCCAACATCTTCAGCCTGGAGAACATCACCAGAGCCAGCTCACAGGTCAGGTAGAACCTCTCAAACCCAAACCCCCATCATGAAGGATTGTTGGTAAACTTCAGGTCTTGTCCAATCCCAATATTGTCAATGTGTGTTGCACTTCTGTGTGTTTTATTTCTTTTTGTGCTTTGCCAGTGGGTGTTTGGTCCGTCCTACTTTGTGGAGTTCACTATAGTGGAGACGGTTTGTCCCAGGCAAACGGATGTCACTGAACTAAGCAGCTGTCAACCAATGAACTGTCAATTTGCAGTGAGTAAAATCTATATGTTTGAAGAAAGTCTGTAAATTGGATTGGAGTTATGGATTGGATTTAATCTAAATGTTTCAGTTTTAGGTTATTTTTTAAGACAGGAAGTTATGTGGAGATTAAAAAAAACACTGATGTAACGTTTTGTGTAAAGATGTTTGATAATATTGGTCAATCTTATCATTGTCCTGATTTTCAAATGTTATGTAATATCAATAGGAATCACTATCAGGTTTTCCATAATTAAAACACCATTACAAATTGTTTGATAAATCTGTGCCCTTAATGAATGTATAGAGGTATATTATATAAATAAAAGTCACTAGATGGCAGCATTGCAGCTTATTTAATTAATCTCATACTTAAAAAGCGGTTTGAACAACAAACACAAAAACAACAACAACAACAACCACACCAACAACAACAACCACAACCACAACAACAACAACAACAAATACACCAACAAACACAACAATAATAACAACCATAACAACCACAAAAACAACAACAACAAATACAACAATAATAACAACCATAAAAACAACAACAACAAACACAACAACAACAACAACAAACTAAATTTTCTGTATCGTTTTGGACAAAATCACATATCGGATGGTGGCAAAAAGTTAGCTATAGTTAAGATGAATTTACCATCCCAAAATATGGCAGGTGCAACATCAATGCAGTAAAGGTTTTATTATTATCATTATTATAATTATTATTATCATTATTGTTATTTTTAAGTTAATATATTTTGAATTATTATCGATAATTCAGTTATGTTCTATTTGTTCTCAGCATAGAGGGTTCTGCTCAGGCTCCCACATGGCTGAAGACGACCAGTTTGAAATGAGACCCATCGCTGGAAAGAACTTCCAAGACAGGAATGCTGTGGAGGTGAAATGTGAAATCTACGAACCTCAGGTATCTCCTTTTCTAATGTGTTTCTTCACAACTGATTCAATGCGTGCTAACATGATATTTCTTTGTTTTATTTCCCTTCCTTCTGTGATGGCCATTGATATATCATTTTTAATTATCTGCGTTAAGAAATTCAAAATAAATATTTTTCTTCTGTGTAGGCTGCCACTGTGGAGGAGCACGCTCATGCCAAAGCACAAACTGACCACACCGTCAACCAGCAACATAACCACACGCACCTGCACACCTACGAGCACGTGCATTCACCCTCTGACGTCACTGTAACCTCACCACAGAACTCTCTGGGAACTGTGGTTTATCTCCCTGCTACGCCTAGATCTGCCCCTGCGGCCAAGTCCTGTCCTGGCCCACGCCGACATGATCTGGGTTTGAGGAAATTCAAACTCTGATGTGGATCTAAGTTCTTCCTTCTTTGTCTGTGTGTTATTCTAATTACACCGAGCCAAGAATAATGAGCTCCTTTCTAATCAAATCACACTGATTGTTGAATTAAAGCAGTTGGAAAACTGGAAATTGTTTCTTCTTTTCACAATAATAAAGTGACTATAAAAATATTGGCTTCAAAAAAGATGAAAAGGAGTTTTCTTTCCCTTTTTTTACTTTACACAATGCATGGATTTATAATTATTTATCTTTAAAGTGTTTTTCTTTATACAAAAAAATTATATGATATAATGGTAATCTTGGATAGTACCCTACAATAAGTAAACACAATTGTTATCAAACTATATTGTATAAAATATTTTATAATACATTTATATTGATTAAATAAAAATAAATTAAATAATTTCTTTCATCACATGGACATATTTAGTTTCTCAGATTAGTCTTTTTAGCTATTTTTTTTTTACTTTAGGGGCGTTGTGTGGAAACTGCAGTAAATCCATAACAACACCCTTTTTTACCTTTGTATTTAACTTATATTCTCTTTACATAAACTGAACTAAGTTATTCATGACCTATTTGGTATTATATTCGGTCTTATTTGGTCTCATACGCACATTATTTATACAATTAAAAAAAATTCAACGGTTTTTCCAAAGCGGTATCCCATCCTCTGGATAGCTCGCCGTGATCGTATAGTGGTTAGTACTCTGCGTTGTGGCCGCAGCAACCCCGGTTCGAATCCGGGTCACGGCACATTTTGTATACTGTTATCCAATGCTAGCAGTTATCGATTCACTTCCGTTAAGTTGCTAAAATGACATTAAATTGTACCTTTATAACTTGATAAACAGGATATTTGACAAAAAAGTAGGCGCTTTGAATACTTATTCTAACATTTACATTTAATATTTGTATGAATGATACGTAAAAACCAAAAGTTACCAAATCTGACGCTACACCACACTGCACCGACTGCACATGCGCAATTTACACCTACATAGTTTACTTTCGCGTGCGGTTTGGTAAATCTCCAAGATGGCGGTTATAATTCTATGCGCATGCGCTTGTTAGAAATCCATGTCTGGCTGATTAGCCAGGGTAAGGTAAGCAGCTACTAAAAGGTATTATATTTTATTACCAATTGAAGTTCTTATGGCATAAAACCCATCTCTATTTGTTATTTTTTGACTGAATGAACCGGGAATGTATCAGGAATAAACCTTTAATCGACATGTAACGAGTTTTTTCGCGGTGTTTTCATTCAGACACAGGCTAATCTTTAAGCTTCTTTTGTCAATTTGACTTATTTACTCCACAGCTTCCCCAATTCGTATTATTTTCTTACGCGAGATATTTATTTTGTTGGATCAGACCGCAGCTTCTGGCTCCTTTTATTGGCCTCGAAAGGGAAGAGAGGGGGAGAATCCACCTCTACCGATGTTGAGATTTTACTAAAATGCATAAAACAAAGGCAAATTTCAACATTTCCAAGGGCCCCTGCCTCTGCGACTGTAGCAAAACAATTCCAGGTTAGTGTGGTGTTAAAAAGACTCTTTCTTTTATTTCTTTTTTTACTACCTGGAACAACATTCCTCAAGAAAGTGAGTGTTAGAGGCTACATTTACTCAAGAGGCCGACAACAAAAGAGCATGGCTGTGATTTGCAGTGACTGTTTTATGGTCCCATTAAGACACACACACACATAGTACTTTGTGGGATGTAAGAAACAAGTGTGAAGCAGCTGAAGAGGAGAGAGTGACTGAACCCCCTGGAGCGCCGTCGCCAGTGGAAGTCGTCTGAACACAATCTCCTTCACTCCCTGTTGACGAGTCTTCTTGCTGCCCGGCAACGCACTCAGCCATGTTTACAGCCAGGAATATAAGCTCAGATAATTCAATGTTATGTAATTTATCCTGGGGAGAGCGGAAGTCAAAGGGTCTCTCAGAATCTTAAAAACATAGACCATTCAGTAGCAAAAAAAAAAGGAAAACCTCATTATTAGCACTGCAAATGTGTTTTTCCAATTTTTTTTATTTGGTTTGATTAATTTTTTTGCCTAATGTATTTTTAAGAATTAAGATTTCTAATATTCACATTGTGTCCACTTGATGTCGCTGTCGCCTTCGTGATTGGCTCAGTCAAGGTTTTCGTTTCTTATTGGATTTGAAACCAATTGTATTACTTTATAAATGTATGTTTTTTATATTGGTTTTTCAAATGTCACTTCTGTAGTCTCTGTGGATTAGTATTAAAGACCAGAATTAAGGGAACAGACCTTTTTTTTTGTTGTGTTGTTTGATTTAGCCTCAAAGTCAATTGCACTTGTTCCATCTGTTCAGATCTGCTTGTTTACAGTGGAGGCTGCACTTCCTGTTTGGTACTAATTAGTAACTGAACATTAGTAGATGATAAACCTTCCTCCTTCCACCTGCTCCACCATCTGAACCTGAGGTCATAAACAAGTCCTTGAAATGGTTTTAATGAGTCCTCGGACCTAACGAGTCTGCATTTTCTCTCCAGTTACTTATATCAAGTCAACTTTTTAATTAACTAATTAATTTCTTACAACAGTAAGGCACTATAGTCAGTAGATCACATTAACTTTACTAAAAGACTACATTAATGTCGAATCTCTGTGAAGCAGAGAATGAGTCTCTCTGCCCTTAGCAGCATGAAGGACATTAAAATTCTGTTTTTTTGTGTTATCAGTGTTATCATTTGTACCACTCCTTCTCTTGTCTTCTGCCTCAGTGTTTTCCATCCTCAGAGGAGAACTGTCCTGGTGCCGAGTGACCCATATTCTACAAAACCTCAATCTTTAATTAAGACGCCCCCTGGATGTGTGACAAGAAGCAACAGAGGCAACAACCAAACAGTCATCTGCATGTGTGTTTGGTGATGCTTATGGCACCGCAGAGGCAGAAACAAAAGTTTAAAATTGAAAATACTGATGTTGTTAGTAGTTTTAGATCTTTTTTTATCAACAACAGGACATTTACTGATATATCTTTCTTCAATTCCTGTAAGTATATCAGTATCAAGTTGAACTAATCCTGGTCATTTCATAATGAATGAATAAATAAATCAGAAAATTTGGGCTCTTTTTAACTTAAAATATTTTTCCTGAAACAGATAAATTCATTATCTAAAGTCTGTGCTCATGTCCAGAACTGTGGAAAGGAAAACTCAGGAGTGAACACCAAATGACACGTGACAGGATCTGTCAACCAGATGCCATGTTAAAACCACACAGAGGGGGAAACCTTCCTGTTACGAGCCCACGGGGCTCCATTAGCAGCAGAGCTCCGTGGTTTTCAAAGACGTGGTGAGAAAGTGAATTACTGCTGCCCCACTTCCCCTTCCTCCTCTGCCTGGGACCACCTTGAGGGGGGAGAGCTGCAGTTTCACTCCCAGACGCCAACACTGATGCTGTGTGCATTTATACACTTACATAATTTAACTCTCCTTTTGTTGTCTGATCACATACAGTGAGATGTTTCTCCCACTGAAGATGCTCTGGTTGTAGAAGACATCGACTGAGTACAGAGTACACAAGAGTGTATCTTGTATTTTCTGTAAAGTAATTATATTTATCTCACTATTTTCTCTCACTTCAGCCAACATTTAAGTATTTTGACATGTGTGTCCATGATGCTCCACAATTTATATTTAAATTTTATTATTTTGATAATTTGATTTATTAATTTGATATTTTTTATTTTTTTTGTCCAATGCACTTATTGAAATTAACCACTAGTGTGAAGCCTTGGCTTCAATTTTCACGAGCAATGATTTGAGTTTATGCATTCTATTTGTTTATAATGTCAATAAATCAGGTTCAGTTTAATCCAATAAGTATTGAAAATGACTTCAGTCCAATAATCAGAAATTCTATTTCATTTCATCCAGTAAAATACACTTTCACATTTTCTCTAGTTGGGATCGAAAGGTAATTTCTCCTCAGAGGGCACATGCTGCATCATTGTAAGTTTGTGCAAGTGGATAAAAAATAGTCTATTAAATATTTACATGGTCCCCTTTAGTTTACATAAGTCAGTAAATATGTGAGGTTACTGCCATAGAATAATAAGGATGTTGCCCAACACTGTTTTCTGAGAGTGAAGACCACATATTGTTGATCTATAAAAAAAACTATAACCAGAAGTTTTCACATTTGAGAATCCCAGTTTCATGCAACATAAGTGGTAGAAAAAAAATCTTTTGGCTCATGGATGGTAGTCAGGACAGGGTCTAGGGGTCTGAAGGATCCAGGTTTAGTTGATATGAAACACAATTACAAACAATACATGAGTTTTAGGATCCTGGTTCTAGAGGGATACAATCCCTGGATCCAAGACCTGTTCCTTAATCCTGGGTTGACCTATTAAGTAGAATAGGTTTGCAGTATAAACAGGTACGAATAAGTACAAAATATAAGTTGTATTTAATTAAAAACTTGAGTAAACATTATATTGGTATTGCATAGATGTAAAACTCAAACTGAGAATGGGGCAAAATAAAAAAACTGGGAAAAAGTTATGGGTCAACCTCATATTTATCATAAACTGACTACAAATGTTCATGTTTTTGCTTTTTGCCAGATGTGGAATGTTGTTATTCATATAAAATTGTTAGTTTTTAGTAAACAACCAAAGCTACATATTAAAAAACAGATGGAAAATTAAATTTGTAATAACAAACATGAGTTGTTTTGTTTTTTAACGTGTAGTTTCTCTTGGGTTGGAGTTGGAGTTGAGGATGAAGAGGACAGGGTGAGATGGAACTTGTTGTGGCAACCCCTGAAAAACAGGATAAGCTGACAGAAGAATAAGAAGAAGAACGTGTAGATTTTCTAGATTCCTTTTTAATGTGATCATTTTTTAGATGAAATAACCCCAAATGTCTGTCCCAAAGGGTAGGTCTTCCAGGTCAATTGTTCACACTGTGTCCCAGCTTTGGGCCACGAGCCTGAGTTTGACACCTGTGCCATAGGGTATAGAATAATAAAAATAGAAATAAAAAATGACAAATGAATATGTTGCCCTCAAAACATCTTCAGAATGTGTACTATATGTACTGTATACACACATACAGTACATATACAGTACATATTGTATTTGTACAGTACATGATATACTGTACATCCAAGTGCAGTTAGCGACACCACACCTTAAATTACATGGTTGACATTTACACTGCATTCCCAGAAGTACTGTATGTGTAGATGATGAGGGCAGGTACCAGACTGTGGAGCTCCTCCTTCACCTCCTCCTTATCTCCTCCTCCGCGCGCACCCGCCGTGCGTCTGTGTTCCAATGGAAACAGGTGGGAACCGTGCGCTCCTCCAATCACACGCTCCCCCCGTGAGCCGGGGGACGGGGCTGGGTGAGGAGCGGGCAGAAGGCAGGGCCGGGAGTCCAGGCGTGGAGGCAGGACTCAAACCAACTTCCACACCCGCGTCAGGGAAAAGTCAGGAAACCACGGCTGTTAACGCTGTGACGGGAAAGAGTGACGCAGTAGCAGCGGTTCCCGCGGAGGAGTTGCAGCCGCCGGGGCGCGTCTGTGTTTGGGCTTCGGTTCTCGGACGAGTGGTCGCTGTAATGGAACGCAGGGACTGAGCGGATTCACTACTGTTGCTGTTCTTCTCCCGTGTTTGGATTATTACTAACCTGCGTGACGTTTTCGCGCTTTCGACAGTTTTCGTATCGTTTCTGGAGGAGTTTTGGAGTATTTTTGACTTTCACCCCCGAGAAAGATGCCGGGAAAAACCAAATACAACCTCGTCGATGATGGACACGATCTCAGGATCCCGCTGCACAACGAGGAAGCTTTCCAACACGGGATCAACTTCGAGGCAAAGGTGAGTTTTCGAGTAACTTTCGTTCTTCTGAGTTTCTGTCGCACTGGTTGGACTGAAACACTGACTTTACCGAATACTGTCCGACGTCCAAACCGAACGAAAACAACCCGGACCCGAGTGAAACAAGTTGATATCCAGCTGTGCGAGGAAGAGGGGGTTAACCCGCTCCACACCAACTGTCTCAACTGTGGGATTAATATATGGAAATACCAGACAGATTAAATAAAGACAGACGGTTTAACTCCCTGTCTTTCATTTGTGTCTCCTCCGACAACAGTACATCGGCAGTCTGGACGTGGCTCGCCCCAGCAGCCGAGTGGAAATCGTGGCTGCGATGAGAAGAATCCGGGTGAGTGGTGACCAAACGAAAGCCCCTTGAAAAAACGCAGTTTTTTGCGGTTGATCGTGTATCTGCTGCTGTTTACGAGTGCAATGATGTGATGTTGTGCTGATTTAGACAGAATGGAATGTGATGTCGAGTTCGGCGTAGAAGTGATTCACATACGATTCGTTTATTAAGTGTTTTTTGCTCATTTTGGTGAAGTTTATTTAATGGAATAGTTTCAGTGTCGTATTCAGATGGATGAAGTTGTGCTGTTTATGTTGCAGTTTTTCCTCAAAATTTACTAATGTTGGTAAAATCCTGGTACTGCTGTGATTTTTGTGACTTGAAAAGCCTGAAGAAGTGACAGATTAACACGTGCACGACTAATGAGAGACAAAAGTGCAAACTCAGATGGTGTTTGGACTCTTCCTGACCTCTTCTCTTAGAAAGCTTCAAAGGAGACTGAGACAAATCATCCAGATGAACCTCACACTGGTGTGAAACTACGATAAAACACACAGAGTTCGACGTCACACTTCACACATTCATGGTGTTAAGTCATTATGGGGTCTTCAGGGCAGCTTATGCTGCAAATGTGCAGTTTGTGTCGGGGTTTGTCCCCGTGGCTCGTTTGTCTCCCATGTGCTCCATCACTTTTTTTTTGAAGTTTTCTTTGAACCAATGCAGTGGAGTGAGATAAGTTGTCCTCCCCCCTCTCTCCTCTTCTCCCCCTCTGCACTTTTTCAGCTCTTAACTGCTGGAGTGGCAAAGAGCAGCAGACGCAGAGCTGGAAGAATAGATTTGTGAAATAAAACAGACCTGATGAAGACCTAGTTATTTTGGCCTTTCTGTCGACAGCAGTTGCTTTCACTGCCAACAGTTTTGTGCCTGATGTTTGGAGGTATTTAAGGTTTTAAGAGCTGAAGTTGTGGTTTTTTTTTAATATTTCATTTAATCAGTTTTTTTCTCCAACTCAAATAAATTGAGGGCCACCACCCACACTATCAGTTCACTGAAGGGCTGCGTCAGCTTTCAGTGTTCAATACAATAGAAAATATTTAATTAAACACAGTTTCCAATAGTTTCTGTTAACGTAACACTGAACCAAGAGGGGACTGTGGATCAGGGTTTTGAGAACTAGGAGTTACCAACCAAAATTGGGGTAGTTTGGAGTTGGATTTGAAGATACATAGGACAGGGTGAGATGGAATTTGTTGACTTGCTATGGCAACCCCTGAAAAAGGGACAAGCTGAAAGGAGAAGAAGGATTTACCAAAAAATATGGTGAACAAATCAAATAAACATTATTGCAAATTCAACTTTCACATCAAGGTGGGGGCCACAAAATATCCTTCCACGGGCCACAAATGGGCCACGGGCCGCAGGTTTGAGACCCCTGCACAGTTACACTCCAACCATAACTAGTACACATGATCTTACAGCCAACACCTGAGTTTGACACCTGTGTCATAAAGTATAATATATTTTTTTATTATTTTGAAATAGAAAAATATCTACAAATTAATAAATTGAGCTCAAAACATCTTCTGTGACCCAGATTTCCACACACACATGCATACATACATATCTACCGTATATACATACAGACATATAGTGCATTCATTCAGTATTGGACACATATATCAGCAGGTTATTATTGGATCTACAGGAAAATAGAATAAAAACACCCACAATTTGCAGTGTTTTTTCTTTAAATTTGTGCCTGAGATTCTTCATTTTTATGTGAGCTGTCAGTCAACGTCTTGTGTGTGTGGTTGCACAGTCAAGCCAAAGAAGCGTAGCATCCCGACCGCCCTTCTGCAGCGTAGAGGCCGGCTCCTATAACGTGGACCTCCCAGAGTGCTGCCATGGCAGCTGTTGTTGTTGGCAGGAAGGCGGCCTTTGGTTTGGCTCATCCACTGTGAAAATGATTTGACACTGACTTGACAACACAATCGAGGAAAACCACAGGTATCTAAGCTGGTGGTGAGGTCACGCTGAAGAGCAGGAGGAGGAAGCTCCGGAGAAAGCTCTCACATGTTACGTGTGTCAGAGCGGAGTTGTTGTAAAAATAGAAGAGACAATTGAACCTAAACACTGGCTTCATGGAGTAGGGGCTTCTTATTAGACCTTTGTTAAGGTTGTTGTCAGTTTAATCCAAGTCTGAGCAGCACACAGAGCTGCAGCCCCGTTGTTTGGCAGCACATTAGCTCCATTAGAAGGTTATGTCAGACACGATATGAATGCTTGTCATGTCAACCTTGGGTCAGAGTGAGTTTGTTGCCTGGAGCGTCGTCGCTTGAGCTGTAAAGTAAACTGTAGAACTATAGCAGTTTTTTAGAGCCATAGTGAAAAAGTCACACATCATAACACCAAACAATAATATCACAAAAAAGGTTTATGTAAGGAAATAACGTTTTTTGTTTTTTTGTTTTTGCAAGTTGCACAGTTTAGTTAAACACTGTGCTGAAATACTCACAGGACTTGAAGAAAGATAAATGATCTCCTTCAACAAAGTCTAATTTTTTTAGCCTGTTAAAACTATTTTTGCACATTTAAATGGTTTATATTCAGTAAATCCATATATAACTTTCTTCTATTCATCCCTTAAACCAGTGGTCCGCAACCACTGGGTCGGGGACTGTTACAGGTCCATGGGTGAATTGGTGTTGGGCCACAGAAAAATAATGTTTCCTTTTGTCCCCATCTGTCTATTACTTCCACTTGATCCACACCTATATCAACAAAAGAACTGACCAATAGAATGGCTAGGATTCCACAGAGTCATTGATACAAGATGCTAACTTTTTATACTTTTCCGGTAGGCGAAAATTATAGGCTTGTTGCAATTGGAAAAGCGTTGTCGTTTGTATGCATAGTTAATTTGGGTAGGAAGATTTTATAGGTAGGAAAATACTTCAGAAAACCAGAAATTAACCCTTTAATAAGGGGTATTTATCTGCCACCTCTTACCAACTAGTCCGTTAATATAGTTTGAGACATTTAACCGGCCCTTGGTGTAAAAAAGGTTGGGGAACACTGTCTTTTTTTTTTTTTTTTTTTTTTTTTTTTTTTTTATTTTTTTGAATTTTAGCACATAACAAAATACAAACCGAACTAAACCAAGTTGAAACACAAAACACAGCACAGCAAACCCATAACCCACCCGCCCCACCCTAGACAGCCATCAAAAATAAATGTACAAAATAAATAAACACACAGAAAAAAGATGATAATAAAGAAACTTCAAATATATGCAACCAATATGTGCAGCATAAACAACAAATACAATGCAAACATAGTTTGTAATGCACGGTCCACAAACTACTAAGTGGGCATGGAAGGCAAAAGATCTCCTTTTAAAAGCAAATTTCTAAGGTACTCTGGGATATAGTTTAAGAAAGGGGTCCAGATACTAAAGAAATAATCCTCTTTCTCCTTAACCTTAGCATGCAATCTTTCATGAGGTAG
>JAFBJS010055093.1:0-17306 GCA_016785265.1 Paraplagusia blochii | reverse complement strand
AGTAAAGTCACATCTGAACATACGACCCCTTCTCAAGTCTTCCATCTATTGGATTCGTCAGTTTTTGGAACAGCCTTGCACGAGGACAGAGATGACTGAGATGTGAACGGCCTCCCACCATCATAAACACTTCTCTTGATAAGGCTCCAAAGGTTCTCAATAGGGTTGAGGTCAGGGAAGGATGGAGGCCACACCATAAGTTTGTCTCCTCTGATGCCCATGGCAGCCAGAGATGCAGACGTATTCTTTGCAGCATGGCATGGTGCATTGTCATGCATGAAAATTATTTTGTTCCAAAAAGCTCGATTCTTCTTTTTGTACCATGGCAGGAAGAGTTCTTTGAGGAACTCCACATCAGGAATCCTGAAAGGGCCGACAATCTCTCTCCCCATGATACCAGCCCAAAACATCACTCCACCACCTCCTTGTTGGCGCAATAGCCTTGCTTGCATGGGGTGACCGTCAACCAACTGTCCACTACTCCATCCATCTGGACCATCGAGGGTTGCACGACATTCATTGGTGAACAGAACAGTTTTGAAGTCAGTCTTCAGGTATTGCCTGGCCACTGGAGCCTTTTCTTCTTGTGTGCAGTGGATAGTGGAGGTCGAAACAATGGCTTATGCACCACTGTAAACCCCTGGAGGACCCTGCATCTTGTTGTCCGGGGCACGTTGGAGGCACCAGCGGCTTCAAAAACTTGTCTGCTGCTGTGATGGGGCATTTTTACAGCTGCTTCTTTGATCAGACGTACAGTATTTGCCTGTTAGAAAGAGTCCTGGACTTTCCCTTATCAGCACGCACACGTGTGTGCTCTGAATCAGCTACATACTTCTCCATAGTGGGATGATTGCAATGAAGTTTCTTGGTAATTTTGACGCAAACATTCAACTATTTCTTGCTTTTCAGCAGCCAAAAGATCCTTCTTCTTGCCCATCTTGGTTGAAAATGGTGGCCTGCTTAATAATGTGGAACGACCTTCTGTAATAGTCCCGATTTAATTGGACTCACCTGCCAAACTAATTAGCACAGGTGTCTTCAATTGGTTTCAATGATAAACAGAGCCATGATATACATTACCATCCATGAGTTTAAACTGACAAACAAATAATCTTACCGTACCACTGTTAAACACTTTTTGCATAATAATTTGGAATGCAGTGTACATTACAGTTGCCCCCAAAGAAGTAAACGTTACATTTCTTAGACCACTCCTTCATTGTGTCACCATGTGCCTCCATATGCATTGTCAACATTGTTATCTCTAATAAACGAAATATAAATCACCTTAAGGCCTGGCCTCCACTTATATCACATAGCGCATGTATTGACAACTAATCTGCAAACAATTGTAAAATATGCGCAACAGACAACAAAGAAAACCATTCTTTTAAAGCCTTTCATTCCTTTTACCTTGTATACCCAGGTACTTCTGTTTGAGGATTTTTGATTCCTTGATAAGTGTATGTACTTCGCAAGAAATAGCTGTTTAAAAAGGCTGTGGTTCCAGGTAAAAGGATGTAGACAATATCATTAAGGAATGGCAGTGATCATCAACTGCCAGCAAGAAGTAAGACAAAACGCAAAAAATCTGATGAACGGTAGATCAGTCATGAGTCTTCTGTTAGAAGAAGACAAAAATGACAAGACCAATGCTGTGAGGGAAAAAAAAGAATTGTGGAAATGGGGAATATAAAACCCAGGACAGAAACATTGGAGAGAAGGAATAGAACCAACAGATTGGAGCAGAGAGGCTGTAGTCACAACTAAATGTAACAATTTGCATTAACACAGGCGTCAGCAGCGATGTGGACACACAGATGATTCGTATCTGTCTGATCATGTCAACGTACTCTGGCCTTCCACCAGCTTTCTAAACACTGTCTACAGATTAGACCAGACTTGGGCAAACTACGGCCCAGGGGTCGGATGCGGCCCGTTTTGCGTTCTAATCTGGCCCGCCCAAATTGTCCAAATTTTACTTTTAATTTATATTATCGTTATCCTCCTCCCTTTTCCTTTTCCCCAACAGATAGTCTCAAAGAGGCTTAAAGCAGCACCAGGCCAACTGTTACCTATCCCAGAACTGGTTTGGCAGGTGGAGCAACTGTCATTAGACACAGATGCTACACCAACAAGGGAACTTCGCGAGGAGAATGAGAAATGAAAGCACCTATGAGCAAGGTTTTTTTTGTTTTAGCATGAACGCACATCATCAGCTATCCCTGTAGTGTCAAAATGCATTTGTGTTTAAAAAAATCTAAGTTTTTTCACTACAAGACATTTCTACTGTTATTACAGTCTAACCTTGCAAAAGAAGTCAAGGATTAATAACGTTGGGATATAAAATCCAATGCATCTTCATCAAACAAAGAGGCTAGAAAGTTGTGATCTGAGGGATTCACTGCACCCGTGAAAAATCTCACAAGTTTCCATTTTTTCCACATGCTACAACTAATCTTAGTAAATTGCTTTTTCCAATGGAAATACTGTCCATTTTACAAATTTTAACCTTCATTAGCACACTAACATGCAATGACATTGTTTTTTTTCCCATCATATGCGAGCTTTAAAAGGATTTAAGTCAGTAACATGTGACTTTATCTAGGTAAACAAATATTGGTGTAATTAAAATTGGGAAATTTATCATTGTGAATACTTTGCATAAGCTAATGTTATCTTTCGTTATCAGCTGTACAACAGAGACCTAGATCCATTAACTTGTAAATGTGGATTGCACAGTTCAAAATTCTGCATTTTCATGCCATCATTTCAATTCATGAACAAAAATGCAAGAAGAACCAATGAACTGGAAAGGGTTTTGGATCATATTAATTCTAAGCATTTATCTGGATTAAGTTTCCCCTCTGGAGTGTGATCAGAATCGACTCCAATCTCCATTTCCTCAATGTAATGAAATGATTTGCAGTTTTATTATAAATGTCTTCCTGAACTTTAACATAAATTAGAGCCCCTTGAAGCAGGGGTGTCCACACTTTTTTGTCTTGAGCTACTTTTCAAATAACCAGGCTGACGTGATCTACCTAGTGTGAAAACTCTAAATACATTTACCTATGTAAGCTGGATATCTTACTCTATACATTGTTAAATATTTGTCATACTGTCTGACTCAATACCTATATGATTCTCACTTTAGCCCAGTGATTAGCATCTTGATTTTATTCCTGGTTTTTATTACTATTATTGTTTTATGTTATTGCTCAGGATCTACCAACACTTCTTTGGAGATTTATTGGTAGATCCTGATCTACCTATCGGGCCACCACTGCCTTGAGGCATGACACTTTCTTTCTGGTTGCAGTGTTAACGGATGGAGCTGCATCCATCCACAGCTCAGTGCAGGAGCAGCACTCCCCTCCCCCCGCTTCTCTACCACATCACATGATCTCCGCCAGCGCAGAAAAACTAGGGGAAAGGTCGCAGCATTGCGCCGCTTAGAAACTGACGTCTGTGGGCATAATACGCCAAAAATCGACGTCGGACACCAGTGGAATATCGTCGAGAGACAATACAACACATCTCTAATCGCAGTTCGGCGTGTTTTATCGCAGGAAGACGCCGCAAAACACAGATTATTATCAGATATCAACACCGCCTCCTCTCTCACACACTACGTCGTTGGATACGGTCGTGCGTCCTCACCGTGAACCAAACGCCACATCGACCGCCACATAAAAACACCTCATACCTTTTCAACCACAGCACCACGTTATAAATACATATGTTCCAAAAGAGCACAGCTGGAATGACTGATTGTATTCATCTGAGCCTGTATCAATTCCCCAACCCACGTGGTCAGGTTGAAATTAGGTCAGTAGTGTGCAGACACCGGTATCAGTGTAACACACACTAAAATGTAATAATCACAGCAGGATATGTCAGAATCACATACAAAACAAACGCGATGTGTTTACCCGCACCTGGGTGACGCCAAGGACACGGTAATAAGCCATCTTTCCCTGACCTTCACTGACATTCATTGGTGTGTTTCTCTTCTCTCTGCTTTGTGATTCAGCAATTCACAACCACCCAGTGTCCAGTCGGGACACTTTTTTAGGGCAGTGTCGGTGGAAAATTCTGTCTTTTGCATTAGATATTTCATGGTAACTGACAGGGAATGACCTCTACTTCTACCTACTTCAAGGTAGCTAAGAGAATGACGAGTTCAGCGGTTAAAAAAGGTAAATATTCTACGGCGTAAGTACATTTTCAGGTACGCGTATTGCTATAGTACCTTTGAAAGGATGAGTGACATCCGGGAGTATTAAGTTATAGGGAGTCAAAGAAGATTAGCGGCTATCAGCGTGTCAAAATAAAGTGACAGTGGCTATTTAGCTATAAAAACGACATCTTTTTGCACATATATCAACTTCCTTTTTGTTTTTCTCGATTCAGACTCAATTTCTCAGTACGTCAGACCGCAGACAGCTCGGCGCACTGCGCCCAACAAGGAAACGCAGAGCATCGACATATTCACAACGGACTGCTTTCAACTGGGTTCCCCCAACTCATAGGCGTCATTTCTTTACGTTTCCTTTCTCTTCCCTTGCAGCCATGTTTGTGTGCCTGGTTCCAGGCATAGCAGCGTAACGGAAGTAAAGACGGACAAGGTCTGCGCACATACGCGGGTCATATATGTACTCACCGGCCCTTCCTTATATCGGATGGAGATGCAGGTGGTTGTGTTTTGACGCTGACTGTCGACGCAGACCCTTCTACACTGAGCATGAATGAGAGCTCAGAGTCGTATACACACACCGCCACAGAGCCAGCCCCCTACGCCTGCGTCACAGCTCAGTGCGCTGCCTCTACGAGGACAGCGCCCCCCTGTGGTGGTTTACTGGTTTAGTGCAGGCTGCAAAAGGACAACGTATGAACTCGGATGAACTGTTTTTAAAGACGTAGGATTGGATTAGTACTGGCCTTCAAACAAGACGCCGAAGTAGTATAATTTGGCGCCATATATTCTATCTTGCCCCGCCCACCCTGCAATGCTATAAATACAATTGCTAAATTACATATGCTAGCGAAAGAAAAAAAAGCAAATTAACAAAACAACCAAATAAACAAGAACACATTAAATATTTTGCCTATGCTGTCTATGAATTGTCTGAAAAAACTAGTTTTAACAGGCCTTAAGTCAGACTCTTCTACAAATACTCCTCAAAATAGCTCTTTTGGTAGTTGGTTTATAAATATTTTCCAGTATCTTTCCCTTTGTGAGGCTCAATAAGTTTTTGTATATTGTTGCAGTTAAGGGTTTGTCAGTAGAAAAATCAGATGTCAATGGGGTTTAATGACACAACTGCCACCCAAATGACAATGTGTCATACTGTAAGTCTTCCAGCAGGTGCTGAGCCCACTGGAAGTTATGTGGGTAGAGGAACTATGCATGGAGCACCTCAGTGGCAACCTGAAGCCTTGCAAACCCAAGTCTGCTTTCTTAACTGCTAGGCCACCACTGGTCCCTTAAGACTATAAAGGTCATTTAACCATGATCTTAGTTCACCTGACCTGTTTGCATTTTCCAAAAAAGTACCTGTGAGATGTAGGAAGAGTATTAGTTAATAGTTAAGATGCCTAGATTCTCTTTAGGAGAGACAAGGATGGACAGGATCAGGAATTATGTCATTGGGGGGACAACAAAGACAGAAAAAGCTAGAGAAGTCAGATTGAGATGGTTAGGACATGTTCAAAGGAGCGTAAATTAGCTGTCAGAAATAGTAATTCCCAACTATTCAGGTACGATAATTAATCTGTAAATATCTTGCTGGAGTTAATACATATTGGATCTCAAATGTTGGAGAAAAAAAAAAACATTGTCATGTTGATCTCTATGAACTTCCTGATAACACTTGTTTTTGAGACTTTAATTTTATTGGATGTTGGTCGTGATTCTTCCGCAAGTTGAAGTACAAATGCTAATGCAGGTTCGTTTATTACATGCATATCTGAAATATAAAGTGGAGTTTCATTTAGTTCAAAGGTTAAGAGTGACTTTATAATAGCATATAATTTGGCAAGTGCTTGTTTATTTTATCTTATCATATTTCCTGTCCTATTAGTCCAAGTTTGAGTCACAGTAAGGTACGAACAGTGCCTTATGTTCCGAAGCTTTTATTTTGATGTAAAGATAGTGTTCTCAGGTAGAGAGATTAGATTCTTTTCCTGTAATGGACCAGTAAAGGAGACTGCATGTTCAACAACCAGCCTGTGTGTCAGGCGTGCCAAATAACCAGAGGAACATAAAATGATATGACTAGAATAAAACAATTAGGAAATAAACAAAATATACACTTCATCACCTCACATCACATCATCTCATGACATTACACCGAGCCATTGTTGTGTGAGAGCTGATTGTTATTGTTGTTTTTGTTGCGATAATGACATGATGACTGTTAAATACAGCTTTCATTTGGCGTTTTGATTGTTTTATAGATGTGTATTTGCAAACTGATAAAAGAAAAGTAAACTCCTTGTCACTTTGTTTCACACCACTGCACACAACGACATGTGACCCTTCAAGTTCCCATGGAGCAGTGAGTGGGTAAGGTGCCACACTTAGTGTACGTCATTGATACCTTGGTAGTTGGTGGATTTGAACCCTGGAACCCTCCTGACCTCACGCTGCTTCTCTGACCACTAGGCCACCACTGAACTTTATTAAGTGAAACGTCGACATCAAGTTCTAATTAAAAAAAAAGCCACCCCACACGCCTACTTTTCACTACGTCCTATCTATCTATTAACTAATCTTGATCAGCAGTTCTCAAACTCTAGTACTGGAACAGCTGGTAGTATTTGGACGTCCCCTAGTGGTATACAGGAAAATCTGATTTAACAACTTACACTGTTAGTAAATGCAGTACCATTATTAAATGTGCTTTCTATTGTCTTACAGTGCTATATTATTGTACAGAGAGGTTTTGGGAAAATTAATTTCAATTATTATTTCTTTAAAGTTGTCTATGTGTGTCTGTCTGTCTGTCTTTCCATTTGTCACATAGCATGTGTGTGATAGCCAGGGGACGTTGGATAAGAACATGGAGATACACCTTGGAGAATCACTTCGTCGTCTTTAACCACTTTAACTTACACGGTTTTGAAAGATATTCATAAATTGTTTCTATGTACATAGAAACAATAGTGTTATCGGTGTTATTATTATTATTATCATTATTATTATGAGAACGTCGACGACGGAAATGCTAGCTAAAAGCAAAAATGGTTGATTTTATCACAAGATTCGATGCTGCTTTAAATAGTTGATTTTACGTTCGGTCTTGTCTGCAGATTCAATAATGATCCACAGGAGGGCGCCAAAGGTTATTACTTTGTCCAAGCCATTGGGTTTTAGATGTTTTACATTTTACATTATTTACAGTTCTTTACACAGGGCAAAATATCAAGCGAGCTTGACTACATCGAGCTACGGCAAACCTGATTTTACCTTCCATTGTTCTGACTCTCAACTGTGAATTTGTGTTCAAATAAATGCATGTCCAATTACTCTCATTGATAACGTTGATAAAAAATGTACACGTTAATGTAAAATTCCAGTTTAAGTTTAATTTGTGTTAACTGTTGGTGGACCCGGAATCTGAAGCTTAGTAAATTAGGCGCGCTCCCGCCGTTATCCGGGGGCGCGCTCCGCGGGCTGTCACCGGTGTTGTGTGCGTTACTGTACTTGTATCAGCTCAGTTCCCAGACATGTGGAGATGGGTGAACGTCTGCTGCTGGACTGTTCCGACTGACAAGCAGCCGCACCAGCTGGAGGCTGGCCAGTGACAGAGTCGGAGAAGCGAAGGAAGAGAATGAGAATAGCGGCCCTGGATGGTACTGGTCGATACAACTGTGAGGAAAAACAAGAAAAAGAAGAAGGAAAGTCGCTCGACACGGTGAGCTGCGCCGCCGCGTTATTCCTCGCCACTGAGACTGTTTCTTATCACATTGTACTTAACTCCCAGTCACGGTGGTTTTTACCTCGGACCCCAGACTTCTTTGGAGGTGGGGGACACTCACGGAGCAGTGTCTCTTTGCCCCCAAACTGGTCCTTTTCTTGTTTTACGATATGATAAATTCAACACAACATGAGACAAAAAAAACACAGTCAGCAGAAAGCGACTGTCGCTGGTGTGCTGCTATGTGGATATAAGAAAAATAATAATCAATGCGGCTCTCGTGAGCACGTGATGGTGGCTTATTGTTTGCTTCGTGTATTGTTTTAGGTTCATCTTGGTTCTTCTTCCTACAGCAGAAAATTATTTAAAAGAAGAAGACCAGCGCAACATCCTCTTTGTTGTGGGGACACCTTTTCACCATTCAGATTCCATGGAAAGCTGTGACGTTACGTGTCATATAGTGTATTGTCTATCACGTCCACAGTTTTTCCACTTTTAATCTCCATTTAAGGATTATTAAGCGGATTATTGATGGCAACAGCACCGATCGCGTTTATGAGCAAAGATCTGTTCAGTATGAGCACCTGGAGAACATTGTGCTGTCTTCACTGTGACTAGGTGACCACGAGATTCAACCCTGCGACCTCCAGAAATCGTGTCGGGCTCGTTATATTAAACAGTAAAATAATTTTGCAGACAAGAAATAACATATAATTTAATATGTAATATCCATAAATAATAATAACTAGTGGGCAGTGGTGGTCTAATGGTTAAGGAACTGCACTAGGGTCGAGAGGGTTCCAGGTTTGAATCCACCAACTGCCAGATTATCACTGGGTTCCAGTGGCGTAGCCGGAACTCATAAAATGGGTGGGCCCCGAAAAAATCAGGGGGGCCCAACCCCAAAGTATTATAGCCTAAGTTTTGATAAACACGGCACAGTATGCTGTGCGCACAGGTACACAAATGCAACATGCTTGGCTTGACTTGGTCAGCCCTCTGATTGGATGGGGTGGACCTGACTGACAAGTGGGGGGACCGAGGCCCAACCAGGCCCACCTGTGGCTACGCCTATGCTTGGTTCCACTGAGTGTGACTCTGTCCCCATCCACTGTTCACTTTGGTGATGGGTTAAAGGCAGAAGTCACATCTGGTTGTGTTCAGTGGTGTTGATCACAATGTCATAATGACAGGGAGTCTCACATTGATTCATTGATGTGTCCAGGGTTCCCCTGGGTGGGATCGAATCCTGGTTTGGACTGTTAGCACCTTCTACTGAAATGGATGAATTAATAGATTGACAGATTACTTTAGGATTTATTAATGGTGGAATTTACGAAACCTCAGAAAGCAGATGTGAAGACTGATAAATAAATAGATGAATCAATAACAGATAAGTACGCAAAGAATGGCGGATGTTCAATTCCCAGAGGAATCAAAAACATCATAATCTTTAATCTTCTGTAAGTTGCTTTAGGCAGAACCATCACCTTAACGTGTGATTCTACGATAAAAAGATATAAAAGTCATCTATTGTTATCGCACAATGAGGTGTACAACAAAACTGATAGGTAGAAAGGTATAGATGGTTCCTTCTGGGAAATTAAGGGTGAAATTAGGTTAATCTTAGGTTGCAGTTCGTGGAGACTGATGCTCTTATTAATAAAAAGCAGACAAAGCTGAATGTATAGGCTCTTCAGCAAACAAGTCAGTTGTCTGTTGTAGAAAAGGAGTTCACAACTTTGCCAAGCAAAGGTGGGATTTTTGTAAATCTACTGTATCAGTTGTGAAGGGAAAGTTGAAGGAACACCGCTTGGTGTTTTCTCTAAGTACATCCGTTGGAATGCCTCACTTTCCATGACTGATGTTGGCCATAAGCCTGTCACCAGATGACATTTGTGGGAGCAGCTGATTTCTGTGTTGTGCTTAAACCAAGAGAGAGAGTTAACCTTCAAATTAACTACTGCTCTGCAAGATTTAATAGAAATTACATGCTGAGAAATGCATTTTAGATATAATCCTTTCTTACGTCTGACATTTTTTTTGTCTAGCCATGTAGAGTATGTGGTAGGGCTTAAGCCTGGACATCCAGTACCACACCAGTCATTTCCAGTGTGATTTGAAAAGGTAGCTTTGTGGTTGACTTAACACTGGAATTATTAAAAAAAACCTGAAGAAAAACAGACTTACTGTAGGTCAGCAGTATGAATAAAATACTGACATTTATGAACAATGAACCCACTCCCTACATTCTGATTAAACAAGAGTTTTCTGTGGCAGATATCTGTCACTGTCACGCCGAACAGACAGACAGAAGAAAACCATTGTTTCCCTTCCAAATATACAATCCTTCCCAAATGTGGAGAAATTCACTGTTCGTACCAAGTCCACTTCTTCTTGTCACCTCCACCCAATCATTATGTGTCACAGAGCGACTGTTTTATGTTTCCTTTCTATCCATCTGTTTAGATATTATCCCAGCCTCTCAAATGCTTGAATTATCACTTTAAGATTAACTGTGTGTGTCTTTAATCCTGAGTGCATATCGGGGGAAGTTACACAGACAGTCTGAGTGAAAGATATCCAGCAGGATTCATCCACTGCCAGATGTCTGGCAGCCATTGTTTTCCTCATGTTTACCCTCCGATTCCCTTCATTGTGCTGTTTGTTCTCTGTCTTGTGTCATAGATGTGTATTCTGCTAATGGCGACTCCGTTTCCCTTCACTGTGTTAATACATTCATGCCATTGGCTGATTAATAGCGTTGTTTATGAAGGAAGTGGACAAAGACGAATAACAATATTTTTGACAGACAGCAGGAGTTTCTGTGCTAGCTACTCTGCTACAAATGTCCTTTACACTTGCAGGAATTGTTTTTTTTTTACAACATATATTATATTATCAACAAACATAAGGCAATAAAATTATATATTTTTTCCATCATGTGTAGAGATAATAGATTACCATTGTTTTATTATTGTTGGTAAGGGAAAAAAGGCCCAAGTATGGGCTCCAACAGACAAGGGAGTTGGGTTAGAACAGTGCGTCTCAATTATTTTCTGTTACGGCCCCCCTAGCAAGAAGACAACGATTCGCGCCCCACCACTCACTCTCCGCCGCAACAATAAATAATATAGGTACACCTATGCATAACATTGTATCTTTGTTAACATAAAGAAAACTTGCTGAGCACAATGGGCAGTGAGCGCACCACTGCCAACTACTGGAGTGGATTTGCTATTAGAAAACTAGGGCAGTGGTCTAGTGGTTAAGGGAGCGGTCTGCTCACTTTGATGATGGGTTAAATGCAGAGGCCAAATTTTGTTGCGCACTGTGGTGTGAATCACAATGTCACATTGACAAAAAAGAAATTTCTTTCTTTCAATTACACTTTATCATAGTACAGCAGAAAAAAGCATATTCCCCAGCGTTGCACGTGCCGGGTTAGAAGCAGACGTTTGAAGATAAATTACTTGTAAAAGTCAAGCATAACGGCTACAAAATAACAAATGTGGCCTTAGTTTGCCCATGCCCTGGGTTGCCAATCAATGGACTTTTATATGTAGTAATTAAGTAGTAATTGTGGGGCAGTTGGTGGCCTAGTGGTAAAGGAAGCGGACTTGGGTCGGCAAGGCCCCCAGTTCGAATCCCCCCTTCCGTCTGTGACCGTTGAGCTGCCCTGAGCATTGTATCGTATACTCACAGCTCCCCAGGGCTACCACTACTCACTTTGGACTTTGGTGAAGGCCAAATTTCGTTGTGCGCTGTGGTGTGAATCACCAACGTCACAATGACAATAAAAAAAATATATATATTTATTCATTATTATTTTTTAAATCGACAGATTCCCTTCCAAAAATCAAAAAAATTCCCTCCTACTCCAAACTCAATGGGCAGGATTCTAGGGTAGAAACCTGTGCCATGTTACTACTCCCAGTACTACATTGCCCCAGATGAAGGAAAGACCAGGTAGAGAGTGATTTTTTTTTTCAATTCTGTTGTTAATAAAATATGAAGGTAAGATGTTCACATAGAGGAAAAGCAGCAACATCTAAGCAATCCCATGTGCAACTGGCAGGCAACATGGTACAGATATCTTATCTATAAATTGCCTAAATTTTTTCCCCTAGAGCGTCATTAAATTTAGGTCACATTTCTGATTAGATGGGAGAATGCTACTCAGGCAGAGAACTGCATTACTGCTGGGAATATCAACATGCCAGCTCCTGGAGTGACCTAAATAGTCGCCTGTCCTTTGGGATTTGTATAAAGGCTAAACTGGGCTGTCTTGGAATTCCCCCTCCTGTCATTGTGTTTAGTCTTTGCCTCTTTTATTCTAATGGCTCATTAAATTGCACCCTGCTTGAAAGACATAACCTGAAAACTAGAAATGTTTTTCTTCAGTTTTCTTGTAGCCTTTTTTTTAGAGGATTAGATGATTCAACCAAATAAGAGTTAGAAAAAGGGAGATTAAAAAACACCTTCACACTTGTTATTCACATTCTTTACATAATGTATACCTGTCTAACTGTCTGTCTGTCCGTCTGACAGTCGCTGTACCTATCTGTCTATCCGTGCGTCTGTCTTTCAGTCATTGTGTTTATCCATCTATGTTTCTGTCTGTCTGTCTGCCTACCTATCTTTCTGTCTGTCTGCGTACTTATCTGTCTGTCTATCCATCTGTCTTTCTGTCACTGTATTTATTTTTCTGTCTATTTGCTTGCTGTCTGTCTGTCTGTCAGTGTGTTTATCCATCTATGTTTCTGTCTGTCTGTCTGTCCGCCTACCTATCTTTCTGTCTGTCTGCGTACTTATCTGTCTGTCTGTCCATCTGTCTTTCTGTCACTGTATTTATTTTTCTGTCTTTCTGTCACTGTATTTATTTTTCTGTCTATCTGCTTGCCGTCTGTCAGTGTGTTTAGCCATCTGTCTGTCTGCCTGTCTGTCTTTCTATTTATCCATCTATTAAAACAAGAGTGAAAGAATTAGAGTCTCTAAGTCCAAAACAACCAAGTTCCTTATGAAGTCCATTGAGTTGTTGTTTCTCAGTGTTCCTTTTTTTCCTTCTGGGTCTACTACAGTATCCTTCCTCTATGTTCCAAAGTGAACATTCCAGTTCCTATGGCCGATCAGGAGGAGATGTTGGCTCTAGTAGTAAAACAATGTGGTGATGCAAGTTCATCGTCACTCTAAATAACCTCTTACAGGAACCACTGTCTTTAGACTCAAACAATTGACCATTGTGCTGCCACTTGGCAAAACATGTGCTTAGTAGCATGGGTTGATATTTGTTACGTCTACAAAGGAAAATGCCATTGGTGCTTTGGCTCTATTTATATACAGAGACGTAGTAGATGGTAAGACTGCTCATTATTAATGAAGGAATTCAACCTATTTAGTTAAATTATGAGTTAATTACCCTTAATTTATTGGTAAATAGACATTCTTAAAGTTCTAGGTTTCATGTATGCTAATTTTCATAGACAAACATATGCGACTTTCATCAGGAATTGCATAACAGACTTAAATGACATTATGTCCATCTGGATTCCATATCTTCCTTTACACTGTGGAACATCTTGGAGCAGTCTGCACTGATTTCCTGTTGTGTGATATCAAGAAGCTGGGAACATAAGGTCTTCAACTACTGTTTACTCACAACCTGTGCTTTACTTTATCATTATTATCACCCAAAAACCTAAAAGTTGAGTCTTATGACAGTTGGTTTCTGTGACGTCTGCGCTCTGTGTGTGAAAATGAGTGCCATGTGGTCAGTAGTCAGCTGCCAACCTTTGTGAATTCATGGTCTCTACAGTTCCTATTTACATGCAAGTCATGACAGAAGTCTAAAGTCAGTTCCACTTATGAATTAGAAGAAAAAAATTGTGCAAACTTCCTCTTAAATTTTCATTTAGTTTGGTCTGATCTGACCTAATCCAAACCAAACTGTCAGATTACAGCTGACGAATGCTCTTTGACATGTTTATGTTTTAACCTGCTTGAAACTGCGTTCCAAGTGCAATTTGATTGGCACAAAAAGCAACAAATTTTACATGGAGGAAGTCAACAAGGTTACATCATAATTGGGAAATTCTTGCCTTTGTGGGTTTTTGTTTTACATGTTTGTTTATTTGAAATGGGAATTATACAGTGGTGTGGACCGCAGTACGACCTTAATCTCAAGATGGTTTTTCCACGGTCAACTTTGGTAGGAATATACAGTAGTGATCTCATGTGACAGCCACTGGAGCAAACTGCTGGTCATTTTGTGGGAATTAAACAAAAATGTCAAAAATCTAACTTTTTTTTAGATTGATGTTGTGTAAAATTCAGATCTTATTACAGTAACAGTGTTTACAGTGAATATGAATATGTTAATACAATATCAAAGGTTGGTCCCAAATATTTGTTCTTGTTCATAATGGTCAATGATCCACATGAGGACATACTGTACCTTTAGTCATGTGGATGTTACGTTCTGGTGTGGCTGAAGACGTGGTAGGACCCAAACGCAGCACAGGACAGACTTCTCTGGTTCAAGATTTATTTAAACAAAAACAACAAAACCTGTCATTAACTAAACAAACTTTTTAGAAAACTCCTCAATGATTTGGCTTCTTCTGCCCAAACCCACTTAGCATCACCAAACAACAACAAGACACAACAACACACGACAGCGAACCAACAAGGACTGAGTGAAGGAGAGGGTTATACATGGTGAGGGCACCAGGTGACACGAGTGAGAACTAATTACAAAGACACAGGTGACTGTGCTCACGATGATTGATTCACACAAGCAAGGAAAAGGAAAGAGACAGACAAACCTCACAGTGGAGCAGTGTCCGCCAACCTTTTTTGTGCCACTGACCGATTAAATGTTCACTATCTTCTAAATCTCTAACTATTTTCATGGACCGGTCTTTAAGTTGTGGCAGATAAATACCCCTTAATAAAATTAAATTTCCAGTGTTTTGAAATATTTTCCCACCTATAAAATCTTCCTACCTGAATTATCTGTGCATGGGCACAAGGAGGATTTCTCAAGTGCACACAGCCTATAACTTTCTGCTACCAGACCGGTATAAAAAGTTAGAGCGACTGTGTCATTTTCAGCGTTTTGTTGTTGTCTTCACTGAGAAAATATTTCCTAATCAAATATAGTTGCATTATTGATGATGGAATTGTAGCCATTCTATTGTTCAGTTCTTTTGTTGATATGGGTATGGATCAAGTGGAAGTAATAGACAGATGGGGCCAAAAGGAAACATTATTTTTCTGCGGCCCAGCACTAATTCACCTACGGACCGGCACCGGTCCCCGTCCCAGTGGTTGGGGACTATTAATGTGGATCATATCCAGTTTAAACAGCTACATACGATTTAGAATAGATTTATATGATTGTGGCGTTCTATGAGCTGAGTTTTTCATCTCACACTTTCTATTTTTATTAGACAGAATGATAGAAAGAAAAAAGTACAATAAAATACAAGAACAACACAATAAATACAAACATGGCAGATTTTGAAGCATGTAAGACCTCAACAGTGAACAGTGGATGTTAGTTGATAACTAGGTTTAACAATGTTAGTTGTAGATATAGATAGATAGATAAGTTAATGTTTGTAACATTAGTATGTTAGTAGGTAAGTATGTATTCCTCACATTGTGTGGTTAAAATTTGTTTCATTTTCTGGCACATTTCCTCCTACAGTGCAACTCCTCTGTGTGTAATATGTTTTTTATTATTATTATTTTGAGAATTACTTGTTTGCTTATTAAAGTCAGACCCTACCTTCTTTCACTTACAGAGTGGGATTTATTTGAAACCAACTCTGTGGTTTGATGATGTTTGACACTGTTCTCATCATAGTTAGTTTCACAGCTGTGTCAATGAGTCACAGGTGAAATGTTATGACTGTTGATGTGAATGGACCACAATGAGAGATCAGTCATACTTGCTGACCTTTAAATGTTATGTCTGTATCTTTTTATGCTTCTTACATTGTTTTTGTTAATATCATGACTATAACACGCATTTTGTCGCCGTGCAAGTTCTCAATAAATCCATTGTTAAGGGGTGGAGGTCAGTGGTTTCCTTTTTTTTACAATACTATCAGTGGGGAAACTCAACACAGGAAGTGAGCAGCTAGAAGCTCAGCTGGAGAACAGCCTGTGGATAGTAATTGTAAAAAGAAAAAAAAAATGAACTCATTGGTTAATAATCCTCAGTTTTCAGTTTTTATTGTAATGGGAAAGAACACAAGGGCAGACAGAAGTGTTACACTGCATATCTAAACACACCTACATAGAATCTACCTGTACATCTGTATTTTATACACTGCTGCACTTTGGATTGGTCCCCATATATTGTAATAATATCTCAAGTAATTGTTACCACATAGTTTATAATCTTTGAAGTTAATACTGTGTACTCCGGTTGCCGGGCAACAACATTTCATTGCCAGACTGTCATGTTTTCTGTGCAAAGACAATAAAGGAAGTCTAAGTCTACCTTACGAGCTCTACTTTACTGGTCTATCTAGACCAGTGGTTCTGATCTGGTCTAACTTCAGAACCCACCATCAGTGGCCTAGTGGTTAAGGAACTAGAACTGGGTCCATAGAGTTTCAGTTTTGAATCCCTCAAGGTAACACTGAGGTCCCTCAAAACTACCCACTGTTTCGCCACTGGTGATTGGTTAAATGCAGCGGTCACATTTTGTGGTGTGGATCACAATGATAAGGAGAGTGCTTTTCTTCCTTCATTGTTTAAAACGTACTAATTAAGTAATAATAATTAACTGCCACACAGTCAACAATAAGATAACCTTTTTAATGTTCACAAATGGTCAATGATTTAGTGTTATATACATTTTTTTTTTTTGGAAAGCACTGATCAAGACCACGAAGGAGCAGTGTTTTCTTTGTTCTTAGAACTTACTCAGCTGTTACCGTAGTGCCGATGCCTCAAAAAGTTTAAATATCCCGAGCTGTCATGGGAAAATAAGGAAAAAGCACACCAGAGTCTACTCCCACTTTCTCTATGGTGTCAGCTGACCACCTGTTACACAGGGTGGCACAGCTGTTCTTTCCCAACAATTGTGACATCTGTTGGGTGACGACGCGGAAAAAACACAACCCGCTAGTCTTGAAATTTGCGTTGGAATTTCGTTTTATTACCTCTTTGTCTGATTCTATCAATGAATTTCAGCTTTTAGCTCAGGACAAGGGAATTGATACTTCACCTCACCACAAGTGCGTGCACACGTCAGTTGCTCTGGAAATTTGCAAAGAATGTGACACATGCCTGAAACCACCACCTGAGACCACAGCTGTCTGTACATGCTGCCCAGCAAAACTGGACCTGGTTCCCGGGATATGG
>JAFBJS010055088.1:0-22022 GCA_016785265.1 Paraplagusia blochii | reverse complement strand
TTATAATACAGAGAAAATAATTTGTCTAAAATAGACTGAATGAAAAAAAATCTATATAATGCTGCATCTTAGATTGGAAAATTCAATAAAAATAAAAACCTTATATATGAAAATATATAAACAAATTAAACATTATATTTAACATATATCATCTACACGCGTTATATTTTCTCTGTAATACAAATCTTACTGTTACTAATTGACATATTGATATTAATTCTTTATTCAGATCAACATTGATTTATATTATGTCTTTTTGAAATTTCTTTGTATCTTTGCAACACGGTGGCTTTCTAACCTGTATTACAGCCCAACATGTGATCGCTCGTTGTTAGGCCTTACATTTTCAGTCGGTGTAACAGTCTTGTTTCCCCCTCATTTGTATGTTACTCCAACCGCCTGCAAACAATAGAAAATGGAAGGAAAGGTCAGAGTTAAGTCTCCCCTGGCTTTTGTTCTTTAAAACAACAATATTGTATTGATCTGGCCTGAATGATAAACACAAATGTGCTGCTTTTTTGACCTTTAGCAATTACTTCTATGCCGCACAATAAAAAAAAAAAGTCAAACTCTGTTTGTTTTTGTCTTTCTGATTGTTTAAAGCAGGGGTCTCAAACATGTGACCCCCGAGCCATTTGCGGCCCGTGGAAGGATATTTTGCGGCCCCTATTTTGATGTGAAAGTTGAATTTTTAACAATATTTTATAAATTTGTTCTCCACATTTTATGGCAAATCCTATAGTTCTCAATTCTGGTGTATTAGACAAAATCTAGAGAAAACTTTTTTATCATTTTTTTTTTTTTCTTTTGTATTGAACACGGCCCTTTTACTGAGACTGCGTTTTGCCATGTCTCTCATTGAAGCTCCAAATAACTGCTGACGAATGGGTGAAAATATAGAACATGACAATGGTCAGCCACAGACGTTCTTAACTCCATCTGAGTTGTCTGACAGCAGTGAAGTGTGCTGTGATGACCCACGATTAGCTGCTCTTGACCTGCTCACCAACCTGGAGTGGGCGTGAGGACCGGCTTTTGTTTTCTGCATCTGCAAGCAACACTTTTAGATACGTTTGTTTTGGATTGAGAGCAACCTGTGGTCAGAAACCTCAGATTGCTGATTGTTCTTTTCATTCTGGCAACAATTGACTTTCAAAGCGTTGCATCCTCTTTATTTGTAATTGTCATTTTCATCAATTCCTGAAACTTCTCTCTTAAAATCTTAAATTCACACCACAGGTGCAGAAATAATTAAACCAATAATAAATGAAATCTTTACGCTGCTGATTATGGATCAGTGAAACAGACTTCAAGTGCAGTCAGTCAGGTTGAGACCACTGACATGCTGGGAACCAGTGACCCTCAGACTGGAACCTCTTGACTTGTGGAATGACTGCAGGGAGTGAGGGGGGTGCAGGTGGCGAGGAGCTGATAGAGGCCACTCACCGGGTCCTACAGGCACATCCTGGACATGTTCTCTCAGCAGCAGCAGAACTGATATATATACATATATATATATATATATATATATATACATATATCACATATATATGTATGTATATATGTATATATACATATACTGTGTATATATATATATTAATGTCTAACTATTACAAAACTTCAAAGATCACTTCACTGAAGGTTTGTGTCAGCGTTCAGTGTTCAATGCAAAAAAAATAAATAAATCAGTTTCCCAAAGATTCTGTGTAATTCAACACTGAACCAGAAGGAAATTGTGGATCAGGGTTTTGGGAACTATAGGATTTACCATAAAATGTAAAGAACAAATCCATTAAATATTATTATGAATTCAACTTTTACATCAAGGTGGGGGCCGCAAAATTTCGCTCCATGGGCCGCAAATGGTCCACGGGCCGCAAGTTTGAGACACCAAACAAATTTTTTTTCTATACTCTCTGAACTCGTCCACTCAGTTTCTTTTTTTTTTTCAGCACCATATCAATATTTTAATTTTCTAGGAGCCACCGTGCCGGGCGCTCTGGTCATCTGACATTTAAATTTGATTAAATTCTCACTTTTTCCCGGTATTAAAATAATGTTAACACATATCTATAGGCTGCTTAGGTTGTTCTGGGTGTGAATACTGTTTTGTTCCCTCATAGTAATGTCGCTGCTTTTAATTGGAATAAAAGGCCATTGCATTGATCCTTGATACCGGTCGCAAGGGCACCACTCTTGTTTGTGTGTGTGTACATGCATGTTGGTGGGTGGTGGTTGAAGTCGGGGTGCGGGTGGTGGGGAGGGTGCAGGGCTGCGTTGTTTGTGGTCATGCTTGGTATTTTCATTTTTAGACCTTGATTACATTCCTGTTGTTCTCGCCGTATTAACGTTAGTCAATGAAGAGGTGGATAAATATTCAATTATGCCTGGAAACCCTCACTGTGTGTGTGTGTGTGTGTCAGCGCATGTGTTTGTGTCACTGTGTGTGTTCATGTGTAATGGTGTGTAAATATATTTATTCTTCAGGGTCACTGTGATATTAACCTGTCCCAGGAACCTTGTGCCTTCACCCTCCACCTCTATCACTAACGCCTTCCTCCACCCTGATTCAATCCAGACCTCTTGGCTGTCAATGCAACACAATGTCTATTTTAACAAAATGTAATTTAGAAACTAAATATAATGTCAGTAAATAAATAGATAAAAAGACATTTTTGATAAAACACCTGAGCTGCTTATAGTCTGTCGAGATATATAATCATCATCATCATCATCATCATGTGTCAGGCCTTTTTATTAAACAACAGATGTAAAGAACCCTTCTTGTCCACAGAACGCTGATCTTCTGAGTTGTGTAGAATAAAACCTGGTATCTTCTTGTTCCAGAAGACATTGTTTTAATCTCTGCAAACATCTGTCTAAATTCAGTAAAAGTGAACCTGAAAGGTGCTGCATTTTTACAGTATATTAATCACTGTGGCTACTGATGCAGATGGTTGTAGATTGTTGTGACTGGTATAAGTCATGCACATTCAGCAGTGGTTTCTACCTCTGCATTAAAACACCTATAAAGTGTCACAATTTCTAAATGTTTTGTCATGTCTTAGTCAATAGTTTCTAACAGGTACCTCACATAATGTAATCTTACTTCAGTTTGGACCCCCAATGCTTATGTTTAATAATTTCCGATAAGTCGTTCGATGTCCGATAATAACATTTGCCGTTATCCGATTTTGCCGATATTATACGAACACGAAATTTATGATTCCGCTATCATCCAATAGAGATACATGCAGCTGTTTGCCTCCAAAAATTAGGGAAAAAATGAATTCTTGAAACTCAAACCCATAACAATATTACATAAATATACTTCTCACAGCCAATAACATCAGCTGACCGATATTATCGGATGTTCCTACGATAAAGCTTGTGTGCAGAAAATACAGAAAAAAATTTAAAAACAGTTGCGTATTTTCTGACTAAACGAGATACAAACAGGTCTAACCCCTGATTTAATGGCCACTAACTCTGCACAATGTTCCCTTCACGCGTTGCTCAAAGTGACGGTGCTTTTTGCCTCAGTTAAACGTCCCATCATATGCCAAAAACCGTGTGTCTCTTTCGAGTTTTAAACCTAATTGGTAATGTTTAAAGGCGTTTAAGGGCGCCCTTTCCTCTCTCCTTTCTCATTTCCCGTTTAATGTGTTGTGTCAAAGTCTATTACCTCAGCTGAACGTTGCTGTCCCTTAAGTTGAAACGGGGGGGAGAAGGAGAGAGGCAGCGATACAGAGAGAGAGGTGAAAAAAAAAAAAAAAGAAGAAGCCATCAGTCGAGGTTTGCCAGGTCGATAAAGCTTTTAGATTTGGAGATGTTTTCAGGGGGAGCCCATTTCCTGCGGCTAAGAGTTGTTAATGGAGCTTAAGGAATTATCTTATGACTCCCGCTCTGAGAACAGTTTATTTCAGCCTGGACTTTGCTCCCGCGTCCTAGTAGCTGAATATGCTGCTGTCAAACCTGCTTAATGAAAAGTAACGCGTCGCTGATTACAGTTTTATTTGGTCTCTATGTAAAAAGCCCCCGTTAATTTACCGTCTCGCTCCCTCTGTGTGTTCGAATTTGACACGGCTGGGTGGTTATAACAGGTCTCTGTTCTGTTCTCTGCTGTTCCCTCCTCTCATTCACGAATATATACTGTATATGATGAAACAAGAGTGAAAATATCAATGTCAATATATATCAATGTGTATGTGCATGTATATGCATTTAATATGTAAATGCATATATATTAGGAAACATTGGGTTAATATATGTATTGACTAATTATATTTATATAAAATATAAATATGCATATACAAAGATATGTAACATATATGCAGCCATACTATATATGTACAGTATACACACACACACACACATACACACAGACGCACACACACACACATACATACATATATGATGAGACATGAGGAAAAACGAAATAAATATGTATGTATATTTTATGTATATGTATATATAGTATATATGTAAGCATATACATAGATACATTGGTATACATATCAATGTGTATGTACATATATATACATGTAATATATATATTGAGGGGACATGAGGTAAATATGTGTAATGTATATTTAGATATTATATAAATATGCATATAAATAAATACAGTACGTAATATGTGTACGTATATATATACATATATATATACAGCCAAACTATATATACATATTTACACACACATATATGATGAGACATAGGGAAAAACGAAATATATGTATATGCATACATATATGTAAAAAAACATACATCCATACAATGTATATACATACAGGACGCATGAAGAAAACCTACATATATGTATACATATGCACATATACATACTGTACATGTATATGTACATGCATATGAATATATATCCAATATATACATACCTACTCTACTACAGTATACAGTAGATATATGTATAGACATACATACATTCATACATACACACACACACACACATATATACAGATATATAAGGAGGCATGAGGGACAAAGAGTATATATGTATATATAATAACATATATGTTTTATATATATACATATATACCTGTATATATATATATACATATATAATAACACACATATATATACAGTATATTCTGTTTTTGATCCACAGAAAATCTCCTTTGTCCACCATAGCACTTTTTTTCCTAGAAAGGGTGAAGGTCTCAATCGTGCCTTTCCTATTAAAATTCATCACCGACGCCCCCTCTCCTCCCACCTCACAGGACAGAGTCCCCCGAGAGCTCCACTTTCGCCATTACTGTCAAGTACCCTTGACTCCTTTCCTTTTGCCCTTTTATCTACAACAACTAATTCGAGTTCCTTTGCCCTTTTCACTTTTAGACGTCGGGAGGGTCTCTCCTGTATGAAGCCCTTTAACTTTTCAGCATCCAGGCTGTTTTTTTTTTCCTTCTTCTATTTTTTTTTTTTCTCTTCCTGACTAGGACCCACGTCTCAAGGAAATTGAGGGGTTAGTGTCAAAACGAAAACTCCCTTCAAATTATTTTCACAGGGCCTCCCGTTTGAACCCATTAATAGACGTATATGGCGAATAACTTACCCTTTTGACAGCTGCATCATGAACGCTGTTGAGATGTTTCGATAATTTTACCAGAGAGCAGGGAGGGGAAATCAATAGGCTGACATGAAATATGACTGCGAACATCCCAATTACAGCCTGTTTAGGGGGAATTAATGAGGCAGAACTTGGATTCTGATATTGCTCTGTCTGGAGGTTGGAGGCTGCCTCGTTTCTTCACTGTCACTAAAGCGGAGTGAACGCTGTGATTGCGCTGGAAGAAAAAAAAAATAAGATCGTTTGATGAGCATGAGATGAGCTGCTGCAAAATGCCATGAGAAAGTGGAGAAATGTTTACAGTGGTGGTTGTGGGTCGTATAAATGGAGAAAACACGACATTCAATGGACCAAAATGCCAAGTTGTGATTTTCAGCACCAGGGACAGCACCCCCCTCAGCACGAGACCCAACAGCACACCTCCAGAAACTGATTTTTTTTTATTTTCAGTGAACAAAGTTAAAACGCTCTCTTCCACGTCCTCCCAGAGCTGTGCATGTTGTGACTTTCTTTTCATTTAACAGTGACACTCAACCGATGAGTCCTAAATAATATTTAAGTACATTTGCATGCGCATAATAATAATCATAATCATAATAATAATCATAATAGAAAAAGAATCATGTAAACTTTAGGCCTATTTTTTTTTTCTCAAAGATGTAAACTTTTTTTATACATTTTGGTGGTTTTGTTCGTGCGTTGAATTAAATGAGCCAAACTGATTTGGATATTTTACTGACGTGACGCCAATGAGACATTATACATAGCTACCATTTCTTTAAAATCATGACGTAGGTCGGAGGGTAGGGTGGGGGGCGGGTGGGGCCAGGCTTTTTTTTCCCAAACTGAGTCCCAAGTCTCTACCTTTTTGCATTTAAAGACTCATTTGGTTTTGTTATGAGCAGAAGAGCTTGTTGGTGGTTTTGGGAAAACTCATGGCACTGTCTTTGGGATCTTGATGTTGCTGCTGTGGTTGCAGGATGGAAACGCTCCTGTCAGAATCCAGGATGGTGCCTTTAGTGTTCGAAGTCCAAGACACGGTAGTGTTGGTCAGGGCCTGGCTCAAAGTGCTGTGTCTAAACAAGGGATCGTGGAAAACCCCGTCCACCCAGTTTCTCAGGGTAGTGACAGGCGAGTCCTGCCTGTTGTCCAGGCCGATTACGGGGGAGGTAGCGGCGGGGGAAGGGGTGAGGGAGGAGGGCGGCGCCTGGCATCTCAGCATACAGGATGGATACTCAGTCTGGTTCAGGGACGTGGCGGTCTGGGCCAAAGACCAGATTCGGGGTTTGCCGTCTAATAGCTGATGCCCCTGTTGCTGCTGCTGGTTGTAACAAGCCTTGGCCTGCGGTCTGCTGTCGCCCTGGAAGTCCTCTGGGTTCGTTTTGAGGCAGCTCTTGCTCAAGTCCTGGTCCACACCGAGTGAGACAGGGATGGAGATTTTCAGGGACGAGTCCTTTAAGAGGTGCTCAGTGGGACAGTCGCCCGTCGTGGACATGTGCGTGTTCATGTGGTAACGGTGCTTCAGCTCACACTCGGAGTTCTCCGACTCCAGCGTGTCGAAGTCGTCCAGGTCGCTCAGCTGCAGGTCCTTATCAGCGCGACTTCTGGTCTCTGGGAGAAAAGGAACAGAGAGGAGGGAGATGGGTTATCACATAGTGGCAAAGCATCGGGAATTTCAATAAAAAAACGATGAATCAGAAAATATTTTAATGTTAGATTTCGTTAACATTGATAAAACTAACTAGTGTCTTTATTCACCTCATTATAACTCCAGGCCTCTACCGAGGGGAGTTAGAATTCAGAATTGCACTTTAAATCTAACTTATTGATAATAAAAACATGCAGTCATTAAAACATCCAAGGAAATAACTAAGATTATTGAAAAAAAAAGAAAAGTGTTAAATTAATGTCAGTTCATGAAGTTTTGTGATTTTTCATTGTCCTAAGTGTAATTTGATTTAAAGTCATTTGACCAATTACAAGTTAGGTAGATAAATGGCAATAAAATTGCTTAACTTTAACAATAAATTAATTCAAAATCAAACACAATCTAAAAAATGAACAATCATGAGGCATTAATATTGTTTCTTTTTTAAAGATGAAAATACTCAATATTTAAGAACATTTACTCAGTAAAGAAAACTCATCGCCTTAGAACTGACATATCATTTCAATTTTAAATTTTTTTTTTTCGATTTCAATCAAACAGGAACTAACCATCCTCATTGTTTTCACTTTTCGTCTGCTCCTCCTGAGAACCATCCTCATCCTCATCATATCTCTTCTCATCAGAGCCCTTGTTCCTGGGCGGCCATGTCATCTTGTTCTCCTTCTTCAGTCTCCTCCGGGCGTTGGCAAACCAGGTAGAGACCTGTGTCAGGGTCATCTTGGTGATGATGGCCAGCATGATCTTCTCGCCTTTGGTTGGGTACGGGTTCTTCCTGTGCTCCTGCAGCCAGGCCTTCAGGGTGCTGGTCGTCTCTCGTGTGGCGTTCTTCCTCCTGGTTCCTCCATCCATGGAACCATATCTGCAAGCAAAATGGGAAAATGTGAGAGAACGTAGAAAAATCCAAACTGACTGAGCTGTGAGACAAAATCTCAGAAGAAGTAACTGTTTTAACTGCTTATTTTAGATGTTCTGCATAATACAGGTGAGTATTATTTTATTTTTTTTATTTTTCTTCCTAAAAACATCGTGTTATAAATATATTAAAACCACCGGGAGGCACGTCTGCCACCCTTTCCTCTCCCCCTTGTTCAAATTCATCCCAAAGACCTGCATTTAAAATGCACAGTGTTGATTTTCAGTCAGCAGTGAGTTGTAAAACTCCTCTCAGGGGAGGCTTTTATGAGGCCTTTATTGCTCCGTAGCCTGGTGCAGGTCAAGCACTGCTGAGGGAATCAGAGGGAGGGAAGTGCTGCGTGTTTCCTCAGCCTGTAGTGTTCCCTCTTAGATAAAATAGAGTGTAAAATTGCTTTATTGAGTGTAATGATAAGCCCTAAGGTAAAAGACAGGCACAGACAGAGTGGTATTGCTGTAGGCCTGCTTGTTTATCTAAATGTTGCAGATTACTTTTGGCTGAAGACTCGGGCCTTTTGCTCTGTGTGCACTTTGTATGATGTCTTTGGGAGAATTAGTTCGAAAGCTGCTTGTTTTTCTTTTTTTTGGGGTGATGCAAAATCTCTGGTGGTTGTAAAACCAATCGATGAGACATTAAAACAGGTATAATTCACTCTGACGCTGGACTTTATCAAGATGGATGGAAAGAACATTTTTGTCACAATCATCAAGTTCATCTGTGGTTTATATTCACACCATGATGCAATCCCAGATTGGAAGATCAAGATACTTTGAAACAACATCTTCCAAACCTTATTTATTTATTTTTTTTCAATCTATGTTTTTCTTTCTATGTAACTTGAGTGACTCTACTCCCACATCATTAACATACCTTTTCAGTCTGATTCTCAACTTATATTTAGTAGCAAATACAATTAATAAATGTAAGTTTTTTTTTTTTTTTCGTGCAGCACATACAACATACCTGTCATACTGATACTGTCCCAGGGTGGGATCATAGGGGTAGTAAGCTGTTGCCTGGGTTATTCCAGCATGTGCAGAAGCAGAGGCATCTTTAGTGTCAAATGTTCCCTGAAAAACAGAAGCACAGAGACTGAGTCAGTCCAACAAAAAGAATGAATGATTACATTTTAAACGTTGTTTACCTGTTGGTTTTGATTTTTGTATAAACACACAAAAGGAAGTATGGTGTCATGACTAAACCTGGTTCTACATTCTTAGGAGGACAGACATAGAACCAATAGGGCAGGGAGGAAGTAAAAATGATCATTTATCCTCCCATTATGGGTGAAAGGTACTGAAAGTTTTCAAAATAAACAAACAAAAAAGAGACATAAAGTGATTGGACAATATTAAAGTGATGGGACAAATCGTGGGATGTTGTCTTCTTCCACTGCTACTGATATATATCTCAAAGACTTTTGATAAACAAGGTTTGAAGCTGATATTCTCCATATTTTCTATGCAACTTTTTTTAAGGGAATAAAATCATGTGCAAAACCACATATCCTGCTCAGCTGGCAAATATTTTTATATCTAAAATTATATAAGACTGAAGGGTGATTTGGGAATAAACACCTTACACTAAAGGACCGCTGTTTTTTTTGCCGTGTAATGCATTTAAAAACCAGAGGGGATCAGAGGTGCTCCTGACTCAAGCCTTAACACCCTGCGGCTCCATTCATCAATGCCAAGGGGGATCAGATGAGGGTCTTACCAGCGAGTAGAAAGCCGAGGCGTCCGTGCCGTAGGTAACATAATTCCCATAGCTTTGACTGCCGGTGTAGGGACTGCTGTACACGCCCAGAGCGGCGGCCGAGCTCAGCTCGTGCCTCGCCGTGGCCAGCAGCCGGCTCTCGTACACGGGGCAGTAGACTGGCGTCTGCCCGGACGCCGCTACCCCGGAGTCGGCAATGGATCTGCCGGTGGACTCGCAGCAAGTGGTTAGAGAGTTGGTTGTCATCAGAAACTACAGGACACAGAGCGGGTTATTATTACTGACATGCGTTTTAGAGGTGATGCGTTCAGTGAAAATCCGTACAAACTTATTGCATGATGCCAGAATAATATTGTTTGATATAAAAACAAGTAGCGGCGGGATTATGCACGGATTATAATCTTTGATTAAATGTCACTTTCCGGTGAAAATGCGCAAATGGTTAAAACCGTGCACTTTTATTTGTTTCCGCTGAAATAAAGCGTCATTTTATAGATTACTTTGCAGAAATTAGTGTCAAAATCAAAAATATGATAGTTTTTCTTAGCATCTCCTGGTAGAGAACTAGTTTCCTGAATACAAACTTATTTATCATGGCTCAAAGCCAGACCCAAACAGCTGGCTGGAGGCGCACAAAGTCACACACGCCTGCACGCGGAATAAGTTGGCACCGGCTTTCCTCCGCAAATAAACATATGGCTGACATTAGAGAGCAGCGATTATCTTGTAGATTCGGGTGATCGCCTGGTTTCTGGTTACCCCTCGTGTTGACCTGCGAGGTCTGCCTGGCTGTAACGCAACACCGCCGGAGAGCATCCCTCATCCCCGGCCACCGCGAGTGTAAAGCATCGCGACGGGATCGATGAGATAAAGACAAAGGGGAAAAAAAAGAAAATCCAATAAGTCGAGAAAGTTGGAGGACTTACTTGTGGTGCAGACGAGTAAGGATATCCAAATTGTGGATATGACATGGCAGGCGAGTCTCCCAATATCCAGAAATAAAGCGAGACTGAGGGTCTCCTCCACTCTGTCTCAGGCTGCGGCTGTGTTTGACTCTACCGATTGATTGGTAAGCACAGACTCCTAGGATGCTTATAGGGCGAAGCAGAGCAGCATGTTTAATTTGTGTAAAATGCCCTCCACTCGAACGCCTTTCAACGGGGAGGAAAAAAAATAATAAATAAATAAACGCAGGTCGAAAAAATCTCTTGCTTCCCCTTTTGCGCTCTGATCATGGAAAAACACAATCTGACATAAATAAATGAATCAGGGGGGGGGCAGGCAGCCTTCTTTGCCCACGGAATAATCACTTTGCTGTCAGATACATATTTTTTGCCTTATAAAAAAGTAGTATAGAAGACGTCAGCGGCAGAGGCAGGATGTTTTAAACGGCTGCGACTCTGACGTCAGAAGTTTCCCAATCTGAAAAATGCCCGGACTGTAACTTTAAAAATGCATTCTCCCAGCCTGGCTGGGTGGTTGGTTGACTGACTGGCTGACTGACTGGCTGGCTGGTGACAAAAATAGAAAACACAGATCAACAAGAAGATTAATTTACAGCCTGCACCAATCAATCAATCAATCAATCAATCAATCGGGGGCCAATCAGTGTCGCGGGATGTGAAATTTGAATACACCAAATCAAACCCATCACATTCCTTCAGAGGCTGCAGACTGATGCTAATCGGGAGTATTAAGGGGTAACTGATTAAAACCAATTAGCCAAATATACTTATGTTTACTGTACAAAGCCAGAGTTGTCATTTTTACTCACACTCACATATATATATACATATATACACATACATTTACACGTACATATATATATATATATACACACGTGTACACACACAGCTATATATGTATATATATATACATATATGTCTTTATATACACATATGTATATATATACATATATCTATATATGTATATATGTATGTGTGTGTGTGTGTGTGTGTGTGTGTGTCTGTGTGTGTGTGGAAGTGGCCAGAAATTATAAGCTCCTCATTAGGCTTCAATCACAATAGATATATAGAATAGTTATTATAAATATATATATTAATATATATATTTATATATATGTATGTATCTATATATATATTTATGTATATACACATATGTATATATATACATATATTTATATATGTATATATATGTATGTGTGTGTGTGTGTGTCTGTGTGTGTGTGGAAGTGGCCAGAAATTATAAGCTCCTCATTAGGCTTCAATCACAATAGATATATAGACTATCTATCTATCTATCTATCTATCTATCTATCTATCTATCTATCAATCATCCTATCTACAGTATTTAAAGTATCTATCTATATTTTGCTTTTTTTTGTCTGTCTATAGTATCACTTGTCTATCTATCAACAGTATCTATCAACCATCTTTCTATAGTATTTATGATATTTATATCTATTTACCCATCTTTCCATAGTATCCACCCATCTACCTATCCATCTACCCATCTATCTCTCTATCTCTCTATCTCTCTATCTCTCTATCTCTCTATCTATCTACAGTATCTATCTATCACTAATATCAACAGTATTTATCTATATCTACAGTATCTACAGTATCCATTCCTCCACCCACCCGTGCCCAGTATTAATAACCCCAGTTACAGTCCAAAAACACCCCAAAGTGACTCGCCACTTCCCCGACACCGGTGCGCAGTGCCTTGCTTAGAGAATCCCGGGTTGAGACACGCGGATAGCCCCGGGGGTCACTCCTCAAATTAATGATGATGTACTCCTCCTCCTCCTCCTCCTCCTCCTCTCCTCCTCTCCAGCTGGATCTCTGCCTGCCGGTGACAGGTCGATTGAGAGTGATTGATGACCATCTAGGGAACCCGGGCCAACATAATAATATGATACCGGCACCTTGCAATAATTGCTCACTTTCATTTACAGATGAAAGAATTAATAATGAAGGACCACTAGGGCGGCGATGCTCGGGCTTCCGGTATAGGTAAAAAAAAAAAAAAAGTCACTTTTTATTTCATCCCTCATATGTGTATTTATTTATTCATCTGCAGCGGCGTGGTGGGAGGCCGGGCTCTATAATGCATGATCCCCCCATTCAATTTGACAAATTGAATTATAGGGGTTTAGTAGCTCCGAGCAAATGACCATATTAACGCTATGAGGAGGAGAAGGGAGGAGAGGGAGGAGATGGAGGGAGGGTCCAGTGAGTTATTTGCATTAAGTCTAATGCCACTTTATGGCATTAAAGACCCGTCTGAGCCACTCAACCGTGCACTCACTCACTGTGTGTCATCTGCAGAGTTTCCCCGATAAAACTTTACAGGAGCCTTTTCCTCAAAGCAGCGTCGAGTCTGACACACAAGCAGGAAAAAAAAATACATGATCGACAGACTTACAAATTAAAACCCACTCCTCCCGCCATTCACCCGCATACTCCTTCTCCTTATCCGCAGCAGCCCCGGTGTTATCGCCGGGCGCCTGTGATGAAATATTTAAGCGCACTAGTATATGCTTTTAGACAGAAAATGAAGGCGACAGCGGGAGTTCATGCTTGTTTAGCGTTTAAAGATTAAAAGAGTTCTGTTTTTTTTTTTTTTTTTTTTCTTGGACAGATGTGGAGACGCAGTAATGCTGCACACGTTCAGGGTGAAACAAACCAGGGAGAGAAGTGTGTTTTACTGCCTTTATGAGCTGATGTCATCAATAGAAACTAACAGGAGGAAGAATTTGGGAGATCAATACCATAATGAAGTTCTTTCACCTACTGTAACAATAACGTAATGCAATAGAATGGAACCAGAATAGTGTCAAAAAGTAAGAACCTTTTTATTTTTAGCACTGACCAAAATTTTTGACACATTTAAGTGATGGTATAATAATAAAGGAGGTATGGACACTAGACTAAAGTTTTGAAAAGGACTTTTCTATCGCAAACATATTTGAAAATCCTGTCTTTTTTCAATAACTGTCTTAATATTTCTAACATGAGGTGGATCTGGACCGCAGGCCGGCCAGTCAGAACCACAAAATTTGTCTTAAAGGCTATTTTTTTCCCAAAAAAATTTTGTCCTGATAAATAATGCTTCATTATTGTTGTTGCCTACATTAGGCTAGCCCAGACATGGCCAACATTTAGACGTATGGGCCCAGTTGGTTCTAAAATTGCCCAGGGAGTTGGGTTAGGAGTATTTACAGTAGATACATCGAGGGTAAATTGCTATGAGCCATCTCTGTGCAATTTATAGGGACAATCGGGACATCACAGGAAAAAGGCTAACGTATAATTTCAACACAAACCAATTGTGTAATTGTGTTTTTGAGTTTGTTGGACTGGATAACAAAGTTAAGTGAGCCGCATCTGGCCCGCGAGCCTTAGTTTGCCCATGCTTAGGCTAGCCCTTGGTCGATGCTCCTTTTATACAAATTGTTTTGACGCAAAATTAGCCATTATCTTAATTGAAAAATAAAATGTTCCTTTTTTATTTTGTGCAATACAGTGGCATAAAAAAAGTACAAATTAATACATTTTTAGTTGGTTTTATTTTTAAGATTTTTTTCACTTGTAACTGTATTTGATTACATTTGATATAGGTCATTTTCACCAATATCCTTCTAATAAACTTACTTACGGTTAGTTAGTTGTTTACCGTCAAGTGGAGTGTGGAAGTTGCCGAAGTTTGTGTTTGACTTCAACCACGTGACACCCACCTCACTCTGCCATAGTGGGAATAATAACTGTGTTCCACTTTCAAGTAAGCTGCTAATTTGCATCTTCTTCCTTCTTCCCGACTAAACTCATATTAAAAAAGTTTCCCAGAAACATTGTAATCACAAAGGTGTCACATCCCTGATAATCTGCGGTTGATTAATGAGCCTCAAAGAGGAGAGTGTGTGGGTGCGTCTACATTTCTGTGTGTGTGTGTGTGTGTGTGTGTGTGTGTGTGTGTGTGAGAGAGGCAACTGCAGAGAGAGCGAGAGTTCCGAGGCTGGGGAGGGCAGAGAGGGGCGGATAAATGAAAGGAGGAAGGTATTTCTTATCCCCACAAATTTGAGCTATAACTTTGAGGTGACACGGGCGGCAACGACAACAACAACAACAACAACCTCACCAGAGGAGTTTACTGTCAAAGACACAGCACCCATGCAGATCAGAAGGTGGAGGTAGAGGTGGAGCTGCATTTATAAGACCTTTTTTACCCAGTTAACCTTCGTATCTTTGACACTTTACCTGAAAATGCATGGCTTTAGTTGCTGTGTTGTGAATCCTTTCCCCCCAAATATCTACACCAGAGGTGTCAAACTCGCGGCCCGTGGGCCATTTGCAGCCCGTGGAACGATATTTTGCGGCCCCTACCTTGATGTGAAAGTTGAATTCATAAACATTTTTAGAGATTTGTTCTACCTACTATCGAACTATTCTCATTAAACAACAACAAAAACATAACAACTGTTACCGGATTTTGTGGGCTGCAGTCTCCACGACCGCCACCTCAATCACACTACACCAGCCCCTCGTAAACCTTCCTGCCAACTGCTCTAACCAGCATTCGATCTTGTTCAATCCAGAAAACCCACACTCCACATCAACACTGGGCCTATGCATAACCCAATATTTACTTCTAACCAGGGATTTGAATCGTTTCAAGAAAAACAAAAACCAAAAAAAAACCAAAATTTTGTTCCAGAACAGAAACAAATCTTCAAAAATAGTAGCATCCGGTTCATACTTGTTCTAGTTCTTTATTCAAAAATCATATAGAGACTACAATCAAAGCAATTTGTATCCTAATTTGTCTATGGTAGCCAGGGCTTTGAACCAGAATTTTTTGACAAATATTTCTGGTTTTGAGCTCCACCTTCACAGCGGCATTCCTGAAGGGTTAGACACGCAATATCGTTCCTGGAGCGTTTCAGGAGGCCAATGACTTTTATTTTGGGCAACACAGGATTTCTAAAGAACTGGAATTAACTGGTTACCATTAATTTTAGAGAAGGACTTCTGTTGTAGTTCTTTATTCAAAAATCGTATAGAGACTACAATCAAAGCAATTTGTATCCTAATTTGTCTATTGTAGCCAGGGCTTTGAACCAGAATTTTTTGACAAATATTTCTGGTTTTGAGCTCCACCTTCACAGCGGCATTCCTGAAGGGTTAGACACGCAATATCGTTCCTGGAGCGTTTCAGGAGGCCAATGACTTTTATTTTGGGCAACACAGGATTTCTAAAGAACTGGAATTAACTGGTTACCATTAATTTTAGAGAAGGACTTCTGGTGTGGCAAAAAAAAAAAAAAAAACATGTTTCTGTTCCAAGCCAAATGCCAAAATATAACCAGTTCGAAGTCCAAAAAATTGAAAGACCATTATGCTGTTTGCTTCTATTTCCATTTCTTCAATTTTAATCTAGGATCTGATTTCTAGCCATTCACCATGATCTTCTTGATAGTAACGGAAATCGCTCAACTTCTTACGTCAACAGCTGTGGGACTGTATTGCCAAAAAACAGCGCTTTATCCATTTGGTTTAGTTGTCCATTGTGTTCCTCAGGTTATATACTATTAGTGAAATCAGGCATTAAAACGAAAAAGAAATCGAAGACAACAAAGATGGTCTTAGCCATCTTTGCCACTCTTGATGGTTCCAAATATTTGTCAAATTTTTTGTCAACTTTACAACGTTAATAACTATTTTGCCGTCGACTCTGTCTTTTTTTTTTTTCTTTCAGTGGAGAATGTAAAAAACTCGACTTCTCTGTGCGAGGACAGCTGCACAGGGAGACTCACACTGTGACATGAAGCCCCAAGCCGCTCCCAGGCTTTTCAATAGAAATCGTGTTTCTCCTTCTACAGTCATAGAAACCAGCATTCTATTACAGACACACACACGCACACTCACATACAGCACACACACATACACACCAACAAAATGCTTATCCAGAGAAACATTAGCCTATCTAGTGTCTAGTCTAGTCTTGGAGTCCAAATGGAATATTGATCTCCAACGATCTTCCCAATGTATTTCTTATTTCTTCTCTTGACCAACACAATGATTTTCTTTTTTTTTTTTTTTTTTCATTTCTACTTTTCTGGCCCTAAAGCTGTAATGGTTTTTGCATGGGTTGGAGTGTAGACCAGCTTCCCTCGGGGGGCTTTGTATAAAACGGTGACTTTTGATGTTGCTGTTGAAGATGAAGTTGTCGTGGTAATCAATTCTTTTATTTGGTTGTTTGTGCAAACTAGTATACATCCCGTGTTTTTACAAGCTTAGCTGGCTTTTCAGATCGCTCCCCTTTAATGTGCTTTTTTCTCAGGTTCTTTGACTGTATCCATTTATTACCCAGTGTGTGTATATGGACCAAAGGCTGAATGGTAGAGTAGAACAAGGAGTATTTTTTTTTTCCCTATACTGATGTTAGCTGTTTTTTCAATAACAAAAAATAACATATATTTGTAAATATACTGCATAAACTATATTTGCTATAACTATAAAAATGAGAGCTGCCAGAAATGTTATGTATGAAAACATTAGAGATGCTTATGTTGAAAGATAATGGATTTAACAATGGGCTCTGTAGAAATCCCATTATGACAACTGACTATTTCATGTCCAAAAACCACTGTTTTCTGGGGAGTTTTTTTATATATAGTTTTAAGCCTGAAAACTTAGTCCTTCATGTTGCAGTCTATGTATCTGTATATGTGTAAGTGTATTCCATCTTTATGATAATATTTTAGTTTAAATACCGGGCAAGTCTTCAATTTCTAAATCACATTTTAAAATATCACTATGCATTTCAATTTGACATGCATCTGGACTGCAGGCCGGACAGCGAAAAAGTATAAAAAATGTATTTTTGTGTCTTTTCAGATTAACTACAAGTCTTTTCGTGGAGAAAATTGCATTTGAAAGAAAACAATGCAAGAAGAACCAATACCAACAACAGTAAAAATAGGAATATTATTATTAAAAACAATAGCAGATCAAAATAATATGTGTATATAAGTGTATAATCCACAAAAAAACAAAAAAAAAGTTTGTTACAATTCATAACCACTCCATCAAATCCTTTCAGTCTCCGTCTCCCAGCCCTGTCCTCCGTCTCTCTCTCTCCTTCTTCCCTCTGTCACCCTCTCTTCCTCGACCTCCGTAAGAGGTTTAACATGTCAAAGTTCTCTCAGCACATCCATAATTGATCCCCACAGCGGGAGCATCCTCGCTACACTTCTTAACTAGTTCTCTGCAGGTGTTCCCTTAGCAACCAAAGCCGGGGAAGGGGAAACGTTGAAGCTGTGCATGTGGAGACTTAAACTCCACCCAAAAAAAATATGAAACCAGTGCATCTTGTTAATCTTGGTGTTGCCGTCTTGTTCTCTTGTTCTTGTCCTGGACTCAGTCAGTGTCTGTCAGTGACACTGTCCAAGATACTGGAGAAAATAATCAAAGGGCTTTAACGCTGTGGCTGCGTCTATTCCTCATTGCTGTGAAGTAAAAAAATGAGCATTGCAAATAATCTTTTTCTAATTTTAAACAGGTATTTTAAGGTATTTTTACCTTAACCTTGGTAATAGCCTTGTGTTTAATATTGAAAAACTTTGAAACAACTTGTTTTGTTTCTGTTTCTGTGTGTCTTTGGCTCTGCCAAGTGAGAATGCACATGTTTCTCCTCAATAAAAATTCTAACTTCTCATAGGATGTCAGATAATAAAGGCTGATTGACATTATCAGCCCGATATTACCAAAATTATGTAATATCTGCAGCATTTACTATCTCTTCTTCCCATGATAATGCATGGACTGGGTTTTAACAAATATTGTCAAATCGCTTATAAGATTCTGAGACGTTTGCCTCCGTTTTAGGGGCATATATTGGTACCAGTTGAAACTGGAATTGAAAAAAAATAAATGTTGGGACAATATTGCATATCGGATATCCACAAAAAAAGTTAATATTTGCAATCCCAGGTCAGAAAAATAGTGTTTTCTCCCTACCAATAAAAAATACTAATATTTTCTCTGGTGTTTTTTTCTTTATTTCTATGTTTCTTTAGATTGGCTCTCTATTCAACTCATTTCAATTGAATTTAAAACACATGATTGATTCTAAAGGGAACTTTTAAGAAATGTAGTTAATGTGAGATGAAGTAAATTCACAAACTAATAACTTAATATCGAATTATATAAGAAAATGAAAATGCAATTTTCCACATAGCCTCATACCAGAGCCTCCAGAACACAAAGTGAGCAGAGCTTTCACTCCTGCAGCATATTTCACCTGTAAACACTGTTTCTATGACGTATTTGTCCTTCACTGCATATGAAACTTTCCTGCTGACACCGTTTCTCTCAACTATTACTCATTTCCGCTCACTTTTTGCCATCTTCAAACATATGTCTCTCTGTGCCACACACTGCTGTCCTGAAGCCAAAAACCTCGTTCACCACCAACCTACATAATAGAAGCAGAGCACAGAGCGGAGCTGCGTTCAGGGCCAGAGAATGTGTTATAAGCAGTGATTATCTTTGTGAAGACAACATGGCCCAGGCAGGCACTTACAATCATTTATTCATAATGCAGCCACTGAAACACAAATGCACTTTATTGTCTCATTCTGCATCTGATTTTACCCATAAACCAGAAAATGGGCCGCGATTCTAATGAAAGAGCCATGTTAATATCAAGGAAGATAAGAGATGGCGTGTGCAGACGTGAGCACAACGTGGAAACCCAATCACAAGTTCCTTCAATCACTCAAAAGCCGAACAAGAGGAAATGGATGCATTTGAATATTCCCCTCTACCTGAAGGTAATAATACTATACAATTTTAATAGAAATTTAACATGCAGATGCTTTTTGCCTCTCTTCTGCATAAAAGCCATTCAGGTAAAGCAGAAGCAGCTCTGGCAGACGAGGGCAGGACATGGTTTTTCCACCAGGCATTTCTGCAGAGTTCATACCTGACTGGATGGAACTGTGATGGATTTTAATGTTCTTCCTTTTAGGCTCTTCATTGTTCATTGAAAAGCTTGAGATTTGGGGAAGAAAAAAAAAAAACACTTCATAATTCATATTCTTTCTTTGTTTGAATCTCTCTTAACATTCCAACACGTTAGTTGAATGAAATAATATATAAAAAAAATCACAGATTATATCAGATAAAATATACTGGGACTCATGTGCAATTCTTTCAGTGCCTCAGTCAAACACATTTAAACAGAAACTGAGGAAGTTCTAATGGTAGGTAACAAAAACAGCTCACAGCCTTTTGTATCAATATATTATAGACACATTGAAATAACTGCTGTAAAACAGTAGTTAAAAAGTCAAAACCTTGTCTATTTCCAGTGAAAATCCACGCACAGATTCACTTGCAATGAACAGCAACTGTTCCACGTACGCAACTCAAGTCACGGCTGCAAAAAAAAAAAAGTGACAGGGTGAAAAAAAAAAAAAAAAAAAAAAAAAAAAAAAAAAATCGGATTAAAAAAAGTGAAGGAGTTGCATTAGATCCCAGTCAAGGACAAAGGTTATTCTCTCAAAAAGAAAAAAAAAACCTGGTTCACAGACCAATACTGGTCCTTGGACCATTTGCTCTGGCCTCTATATCTATAATATTTATTCATTACAATAATTCAACAACTGGCCCAACATTGGTCTGTGGTTGGTGACAATGAAAAGTTTAAAATTACTTAGATTAAAAGTAAAAAAATATTTTTAAAAAATCCATATTTTTATATATGGCAAATATACTGTATAAAGCATAGAAAAAGATTATTTAGAAAATGATATTTGTGGGATTTATTTAATAATATACAAGTATCCTATTTGTATGTACATTATATCAATTTATTATATTTAATAGAAGCTAATATAATAATCTCTACTGTGTTAAATACATAATTAAATATGCCACATATTTCACCTTCTTCTTCATTGTTTATCTCCTAATTGACTGAAGTCATTCTGATTCCTGCCAACGTTGTTGAAATAAAAAAAAAATCATGTTAAGTCGTTTTAACATACAAGTCTGAGAAACTTATTCAGTCCATGTATAAATGCATCCATTAAGTGGCAATAATAAAAAAAATAATAATGAACATCGTTGTGTGTGTCACGCTTGACTGACTGGTCCCGCCTCAGTAAGTCTACAGCATTAAGATAATGTGTAGTTTTGACATACAGTGTGGAACTATGGGACGCAGACTCATGACATTACCCATAATCCCCTCCGCCCCCACTGCGAAGACATGATCACTGACTGCGTGTTTCTACTTTACAGTAGTGACCAGTGCAGGTAAACAGCAGGTGTCATGTCAGCTTCTTATCATTTCTGTCGCTGCTACAACACCTTCCACCGGTGTATTTGTCATGGCAGTAAAAGGAACATTGCTGCAGTACAGCAACAGTATGACAACTGGACTGCGGTGTTACATGGTTTAACTCTGTAAATACAACAGTGTTACATTTTTACATCATTGACCTCAACCCTTAACAAGACTTTTCTTTTTTTTTTTACTTTTCATTTATTATTTTAAATAACTACAACAAGACTCTATTTATTCATAAGCCTAAATATTACTGTCATACACTACCACAGTTAAAACACCAGTTCAAACCAGGGCTTTGAACCAGAATATTTCGCCAAGTTTCTGGTTAGAAGCCAGAAGAATATATATACATATTAATATATAATATATATATTTCTGGTTGTTGCATGAGATTCTCAGAATGTCTTCCCAGCTAAACACAAAAGGTGTCAAGTATATATAGTATGTGTATGTAAATATGTACATATAAACGTACATGTATATATGTATAATATATATATATATTAGATCTAACATTACAACATTATACATATACATACATATGTGTATAATATATATATATGATATTATATGTGTATATGTGTATAATATGTATGTATAATAATATTATATATGTGTGTATGTGTATATATGTATGTATGTGTATATATATAAACATATATATACACACACATACATATACATACATGCATATATACACATATACACATATACAGTATATATGTATATATATATACATTCACACATATAGATACATATATACTGTACGACTGTATACATATAAGTTGTTTGTGCTTTACCAGAGAGATACTGTAGTCCGT
>JAFBJS010055086.1:26256-56766 GCA_016785265.1 Paraplagusia blochii | reverse complement strand
TAAAAATACACACACCTGGGTACTCCCTCGCTCCTGCTCTATGCACACACAGCAGATGGACTATGTACGCCATGACTACAAGGTGACCTATCTACCGTATATGTACAAGGTCAGTGCTGATGAGGGGTTACATGTAAAGGAGGGGTGTGCAGAAGGGGAAACAAGAAGGAAGCTGTCTATACAGAAGGAGCACCAGGTTTCGTTTTTATTTGGAGCAGCATTAGCCTTGATCAGCCAGAAAAACACATATGTACAAACACATGTAATATTACCCAGACTGACGTGTGCTTCAAAAGCATTGATCATTTTTTTTTTTTTTTCTTACAACCCTGAAGTAAATGAGATTATTTTCGCCCCCACTTGCACTAATGTCTCCTTGTGAAATCAGCATGTCAATGAGACCTCATAGAGTAAGGACGAGAGGTGAGGAGGAGAGAGGAGAGAGGAGGGGTAACTGAAGGTGAAGACAAAACTGGAGGTGGGGAAAGAAGTAGAGGAAGAAGCAGACCCCCCCACCAAAAAAAAAAAAAAAAAAATCCATTCATCATCTCAGCTATTTGAAGAGTTTATAAATAGCAAAATAGCTTCTGAGTTTTCATTGAGCTGCTTCTATCCCGGTACTTTATTTATCAGGTCTGTGCACAGATCAATACAGCAGATATACACGCTGTACTGTTGACAAGATAATCTCATCATTATGAATTTGGCCGGGGTCCACATGAACGTGAAGAATTGAAACACTCATCTGACATGACAAATGTTTGGAGAAAAAAGAGAAAGAAAGAAAGAAAGAAGGAAGGAAGGAAATCTAAAAATGAAGAAGGTCAGTGTGGTGCTCAGACTAATAGATAATGGACAGAGAAAAAAAAAAAAAAAAAAAAAAATCAATGGAATGCAAAGTGAATCAGTGATTGATGTTTATGTTAAAGTGCTCCAAATGATGCCCTTCCAAAATAATGAACACAACCTGGGTCCAATTCAGTACATTTGTTTTTATCCATAATGGGATAAAGAAAACACTGGCCCAGTCACTGCTCCTGCTACTTCATAAAGCCAACACCATCAAACATTGGATGATCAACCCCATGGTTCTTCTACCTAGAGGGTGCTTTTGCTTAGAATAGATGTAACGCTGTAGATGTTTTTTTTTTTTTTGTTTTTTTTTCGTTCTGCTCCCACCAGTGTACCACAAAAAAAAAACAAAATAAAACAAAACAAAAAAAAAAAAATCACAACAACAACAACAAAAAAAGCAGGAAATACCAATGTGTTGTAGACTCACACTAGGCATTAGAGGAAGTTGTATTTCAAACTGTGCTACAGACAGGGTCAAACAGTAGGACCTCCCTGGAAGACTCCCCAACCACATTAACAAGCAAAAACCAAAACACCAATGAATGGATTACAGCATGTGGGAAAAAAAAAAAAAACCCTCCTCAAGGAGAGAACCACACTGTTGTTGAACAGCAAGGTTGAACAAGCTGTTTTTCTTTGCATCCGTGTGTTTTGAAACGTGGTCGGAAAATAAATAAGCGCAAATGAGCTTGCATTTATTGCATGTTCCGCAAATCAATTAGAGACGTTACTGATGAAGCCGCAGAGGTGCTGAACTGCGGCAGGCAAGGATGAGGGAGCGGAGGATAAATCACCCCTCCTTTAGTAATGAGATAGAAGGTGAGGAAACGACTTGCGTAACTCGTTGTTACTACAGCACATGCCTGGGAGGGGAGGGCACAGTAAAAGGAAGATGTGGTGGAAATAAAAGCTCTTTCAGGTTGGGTATGTGCCAAGACATTACCGAGCCAGTTCCACTCTGTTTGACTTTGAAAGTGTTTGATTTACAGCGGAGAGACCCAGCTGCTGGCAGTTAAAAGAATACATGGGTGAGCCGTGTAGGCCTGTGTAACCTTCTGTTGCTGTGCATCTCAAAGGAGATTTCCTTGAGGTCACTTTCTTCTCTTCATGTATGCATCACCACAGTCCGGCCTCATGCTGCTTTAAAATGGTACGCCAGAAAAAAAACCTGAAGAGGGATCTGAGTGTGCTTTGGAGACAGGGTAGGGAGGGACCTTCAGGGAATCTCAGTTCAATCTGAGGGAGCAACTTTGGCAGATTCTTCAGAGCTTCACAGCTGGTGGTGGCTCAGGTGCATGTGAACCCTTGAAGAAGCGTGCACGCGGACCGTGACAGCTCCTTCCAGTCTTTCACAAAAGAGGTTATTTCTTTTTGTTCTATTGTGGTTCTGACCTTTGCTGACTCCTGATTGGCCCCCTGTGCCTGGATTGCTTGTGTGCCGATCCAGCAAAACACTGCATATATTGCAATAAGTATGAGGATTTCACTGCAATATTTACTACTGCAATACAGTTGCTTTCTTGAAAGTAGCAAGGAAAAGAAATAGAAGAAACTGCATTTGTATATGAGTCATATTTTATATATATATATATATATATATATATATAATAGTATGTACATAATAGTATGTATGTATATAACAGGAAAGGCTATTAACCATGCTATGATGCTCTCTCTACTGCCCCTACTGTCAGTTATTCCAAACAGTAACTCCACACACCCTCTAACTACACCAGTGGTTCTTAACCTGGGTTCGATCGAATCCTAGGGGTTCGCTGAGTCGATCTCAAGGGTTCGGTGTGAAGCCTCTGCAGCGGAGGTCAAGACACACCGCCTCATCACGCCCATACATGATGACATGCCCTGCTTGGCCATCAGAGGGAGCAGATGATCACATGACATTGCTGTGCCAATCAGTGCTGCGAGGTATTTAGTGCACTCAGAGTGATCCAACGCTTGAATATCATCGTACCAAGTTGTGTAATTACTTTCTTTATATTTTAATCGATACTAGCTATGTGGCGCAAAAGAAGAAAGTGGTCGGACGATTATGAACAATATGGATTCTCATGTTTCACGGAACAGGGTGGGAGCCAACGTCCTATCTGCATGATTTGCAATGCCAAGTAGAGCAACTCTAGCCTCGCACTGGCGAAACTAAAGAAACACTTCGAGAAAGTGCATGGAGAAGGGGGATATAAGAATACAACACCTGCTGAATTCAAGGTGAAGACAGTCAGATTCGATGATGAAGCCACTGTGCCTGGATTTGCACCAATTAACAAACCAATCCACCATACTGGGGTTTGGAACCACTGACTACACCTTTCAGCTCACAAATGATTCCCCACACTGTAGCCATAAACCATTTTTCTCCATTTTAAGCCATCACTATAAACCCAAAACTTTGACAAATAACACACTAGAAGTTAGTTATTTATTTTCTTTTTCTTAACTAAATTCAGTTTCCTTCAATATTTGTCCTGTGTTGTCGCTCAGCGTCAGGGGTGTGGGTGGAGTAAGTGGAGTGAAGGCAGAGTAACATTAAAGACGGAAATGGAAATGAGAACTGGCAGAAAGACATACATTGATAAAAATCATATATTCTATATATCAAATATAAGGATCAGTGAACCACATGAGCATAAATGCAATACCTTCCTCATTAAACATTTTTCGTTTATATATATATATATATATATATATATATATATATATGATGAACATATTGAAAATGGCTGACTTTTGCTTCCCCTCTCCCAGTAGCTTACCACATGTAGTGCATTTTAAAAACTACTCAAGGAAACTTGGGGGCCACCGTCAGACTACATTTCTACATCAGTACCAATTCCACCTTTAAATTTGTCAAGATTCCTCAAGCTATCCAAAAAGGGTTTAGTTGTAAGCAACTGGACTTCTTCTTGGAGTTGAAAGACGTTTCATTCCTCAACTGAGGAACTTCATCAGTTTCTGGTTGTTGTTGGAGGGAACTCTAGCAGTTCTCCTCCTCTAGACCACTCCCTTCACCACTGGACAAAGGTGTGAAGAGTTGTTTTGATCACACCTTTTTAGACAGAAACTGCTCCTGATATTAATGAGCAGTTTTCTTGTCACATGTCCAGATTTGAATGGGAGTCGTTGTCTAGAGTCGTGGTCTAGAGGAGTAGAACTACTAGAGTTCCCTCCAACAACAACCAGAAACTGACGAAGTTCCTCAGTTGAGGAATGAAACGTCTTTCAACTCCAAGAAGAAGTCCAGTTGCTGACAACTAAACTCTTTTTGGATATCATGACCTGGATGAATGAGAATCTTCACAGACATTCCTCAAGCTAGGGTACAGTTAGGTTAGAAAGGTTTTCTTCACATCAAGGTCTTTAAAATTTCAGCCCTGTGGCAAGTAAAAAGATGAGGAGAGAGACAAGAAGTTGCCAGCTGGTTAGAAAAGAAGAAATAGGGAGAAGAGAGGGTGAAATATCAAAGAAGGAAACTGAACCCAAAAAGCACATTGAGGAAAAGAAAGAACATAGAAAAAATGACTAAGAAAAAGAAGAAATAAGATTATAAAAACAAAAAGAATTATTTCCTACATCAACTGAAGACAGCAGTTTGCTCATATATCCAACACAAGGGCATATTTTAAATATATGCTGAAAAACTCTGATTGGAGTAGTCATGTTACAGAAATGTAACATGACTACTCCGCACATGCTTAATAGATATCACATTTCATTGTTGTACAATTCTCTCCTCACCTGTAGTTTGTCCCTGTTTATGTAATACGGCTGTGTTTTGCTCTCATTTTACAGTATGTGACAAACAAATAAATATCATTGTCAATAATCTCACCTAAAATATCATTTCTTTTATGAATATGCTACATCTTGTTCACATGGTTTTATCATCCAGAACAATAAAACATGGTTCTGCGATGTCAGATACCAGTGAATACTCTAAAGCCAAATGTAGTAAAAAAGAAGGTTTCCAGAAACTAAATCACCAAGAATATCTGCATCAAAATATATATATTTTTTTTAAATCTTCAAAAAAATCCTCATTTTGGCCACTTTAGAAAACTTTTGGTAGAATTCTACCATATCTGTTATGTTAAGTAAAGTAAACCTATTGAGGAAGCCATGTTGCCAAATTGTTGTCATCAGACTACTATATTGGTCTAGTATGATCACGTGTCAAACTGTGCCACCCCTTGCAAGCCCTGATTAAAACTAGTTCTACCTAAAATGCCTGGCCACAAACAATGGAAAGAATTGTTTGTAACAAAATAAATGCCGTAAACGTAACGTAACTTTTTTTTGGATATATATACGATTTTTCTGATGTATATACGATATGGCCTACCCTTCGTAAACATGGGTGCAAAACATAACCCAAAAGATTACCCAAACTCCAGCATCATTCATGATTGATATAAGGACATAAACATAATAAAACATAAACAACATTTTTTTTTTCCTCACCACACCTACATTGTTCTTATATGTCACTGTAAACACACTACAAATAAATATATACATTTTTTGGCCCAAGTCCAGACTCTCTGCTCTGTCGGAAAATCTGAAAGGAGAGCCATGACAGAGTAATGTAGATACATTACTCTGATCTGCCCACTGCCCACTGCCCACACATGCACTAGCACATCCCCATGCACCCACCCACCCACACACACACACACACACACACACACACACACCCACGATAAGACTTGAGTGATTTTCTGCTGTCTTTTTATCATGTCCCTGCCGTCCCCAACAGCCTGCTTCCTTTTCAAGCGGCCAGATTGGTTTAACATGTCCTGCCTATCTGACCATCACAGAGGTTAACTTGTGTGCTCATATCCTGTCTCCAAGTCCAGACTCACCAAATACAAAATTTCCATTGTTGCCCTGCACAATCAGGCTCTGTGCTCTCCTGCCTGCAGAGCAGCTGGACGGCTGATTTAAGGATTGTTACTGACTGACAGATGGGATTCATAGAGGGCTAATGACTAATTATGAAGTCGTGATCTAAAAAAGTCTCAACTTCACTAATACGGTTTCTCACAATTTCCTCTTCCTGTTCGCTCCTCCCTGATCTTTACAAGACTCCGTGTACATCCTGACCCCCTCTGCTTTCTGCTGACTTGTTAAATGTTATGACTAATTAATGAAGGGAGATGCAAATATAGCTGCTCTACGTGCTGCGTTACACCCTCACCGCAGCCTCCAAACACAGAGACACGAGAAACAAGTCCAAATTGCGAGGAGCAATTCAGAAGAACACAGCCATAACAATATTTGTAATAGCAGCTAATAAAAGAAACACTCACAGCTGAAATTGCTATGTTTTGGCTTTACGGAGATAAAATAATTTACTGTCGCTCCCCAGAGCAACATTCTGTAGACCTGACTTCCTCTAAGTTGTATCTATGGCATGAGCTTAGAGGGAGACGAAGAAAAATAAAACTACCTATTAATAATTCAGAATTTTCAGCGTGTAATGTTATGTACAGTAGCACCAGGTTTATTTGTGGAAATATACAGATATACCCAGAGGCGGGCTGAGCTGCTTTTTTATGCACTGGAGAACCTAACTAAAACAAATCTGGTCTGGTGGCTCTTAAGAACTCAACTGCGGGACACAAGTACATAAATTACCCACAGCGTCTTGAGCTGTCTCCCGTATTAATAATTGTTTGTGCACTGTTTTAGCCACTGAGCTGCTCATTCCTGTGCGTAGCGAGCAGACCTCGCTACGCACAGGTTTATCAAACTTATTCCGCCAAAAGCTCTGGAGGAAAGTTATCTTCAGATAAGAGAGAGGGGGAGAAATGAAATAAAGAGTGTTTTTCTATTCATTGCCTCAGTGACCAGTGAAGTGTTCAAGCAATTTCATTATAATATACATGGCAGTCTTTGATAAGACTTTTTGTAAAAAACCTTCTTTAAAAAAAAAAACAGACCAGGCATGGTTACACATGCAGCTGTGTATTTTGCGCGCACGAGTGTTTGTTGGAAGAGGCCGCTTCAAGGTTTGGACAAATGCAAGATTGTCACGCTCGTATAAAAAAAAAAGAGGAGCTCTGTCACGGAGCCTGCCAAGCAAAGGCTTAAATCAAATGCCTGGAATACACAACGACGCAAACAATCGCACACAGACACACACGGTAACACACACAATCTCCCTAAATTATGCAGAGTAAGACTGTTCCTGAAAGCATCCACTTTCAACATCTTGCTTTAGTCACACTGTTGCTATGCATCGCCTCCGCCTAAAGAATCAAAGAAGTGACTTTCTTTTAAATCGCCATACAGTTTACATGCCAAGTGATAAGAGTCGCACGTTTTAACTGGTTCACTTCCTGTATTTTGAAGTCACACTCTACCTTTTTGACCACGAAGCATTTAGAAAACACATTTAAAAGTTATTGTTGTTCTTTCAAGAGTAAGTACCTGAAAGGTTTTTCTAATTTATATTCAGGAAAACTGTGGGCAGATTTTAAAATGTCGTAAATGTAGTCCTCCTTCCGTCAATTCACTGATTGCCATTCACGACGAGTCTGACTCAGTGCGCCGAGGCAAACATTTCACGGAGAGAAAGTCCACATCCCTCTTCCCGTGATGTGATTATGTGCATTTCATCATTAAACTGGTATAATTTTGCTTGTTAGCAGGTGTGACCGTGTCAAGTCCGTCGAGACAAGTGTCCCTTTCTCCTTGACACCATTGTGAACACCAGAAAGCAAAAGCAGAATGTCGCCACCTAAAGGCAGGATTTATAGCCTTTTTGATTCACCATTCTTCCAACTACCTTTAAGTCACGCTGTCATGTCTCAAAAAGTTCCACTACAATTAGAGTCGGAATGATCATAGGAATATATACATCGAACCCTTTAAAAGGAATAACGACGGAAAACATGTTTGACATTAGAAATATATATCAGGATAACATACATTTCAGTTCAGGAGCAGTAGAGCACCTCGCTTATAGTATCAATTTGATAAATCTAAAAAAAAAAAACAATGACAAAGTCTACATCTTAATTTTAAAAAGACTCGAAGTGGGCAGATGGATGTTTGGGTGAAAAATCAATCAATCCTTACTAAAGAATTAATCCATTAATTGATTTGAACCTCATACCCAAACTTAATAAATCTCTTTCAACCCCTAAGCTGATTTCAGCATCATTAAGTATCATCTGTCTCTTTTTCATCTGATTTTTTTATTTTTTTCTTCCTGAAACAAAACTCTCCAGTGGAACCAGTTCCAGTGCTGGAACTTTCAATAGTTTCAGTGAGCCGGGGCTCACAATAACAAGGCCAGTTGAGCGCAATTGATACATTTATATTATTCTTTTCCATCATTGACAGAGCTAGCCCAGCGTATCAGCCAAAACACCACAATAAAATATCATTTGAGTCCAGCGGCAATGTGAAAAGAGACTGGGAGCAACAGTGGCACGAGCAGGCGCCGATGAAGACAGCAACACTATAAGTACCCATGCGAGAGTGAATGAGCTGCCGATATGCTCCCCTGCTTTATCCATCTCTTTATTTATTTTCGCATGCTGCCTCCCTCCCAGTGGCAACTATAGTGACAGATGGGCTGAGCGGCCTTGGGATCAATGGGAGGGGAATTCTGTCTTTGTTTCCTGACATTTTTCCCATAGACACTCTCCTCTGACTCAGGTTACTTACTGTCCATACGAATGGTAAGTGGATGCAGAAGCAGGGATGAGGTAGGAAAGTGATATGCTCCTGTACAGCCTCTGACGAAACTTAATGCCTTAGGCTATCTCCCTGTACACAGGTTTCTGTTGAATAATACAGTAGAGCACCCTGCACATCCTGCTCCGTCTCCGGGACCCTGTGTAATCAAGACACTAAGAAATGTGTTGCTGCCTCTGCTTGTTTTGCCCTTTGACAGAATGATGAAAAGATAAGAAGGCCAAACAAGGTTGGCATCACAAATCCGTTGTTATAAAAAAAACAAACAAAAAAAACCCACAAATGTGCATATTGGACCACTAGTTTCTGTCACAAGACTTTTACTTTGTGTTGAACTTTGCTCTAGACAGCTGGGTTAAAATACAGCATTAGGAAAGGGGCAAGGGTGGGAACCAGCTTTCTTCCCTGGTGGGAATCCATCACATCTGATCACAGTCATCATCACCGTCTATAGCCTGTTCAAACAGCAGGATAGCAAACCACAGGGGGTCTAACACTCACACAACAAGAGTTGGTAACATTACACGTCATTGGCAAAAAGTACCAAATATCTAACCAAGCGAATTAATTATCCAAAGCATTTACAGGCAACTTTGTAATGTCTAAGAGCTGCTTAACCAGACCATGATCCTCACAATGCGTGCCACCGACTCAAGCGGAGCCTAATCCTTAAGCAACACAACAGACATTTAATAGGCTTAGGGCTCAGGACACTGAGAATATATACTAAAGTGCATCCATGGGATGCCTATATACTGTATGTGTCATGACAACTGTTTTATTCGAGAAGTAGTTAAACTTTTGTTAAAGGGGAAAAGTAACTGCTAACAAGGGCATAATTTAAAGTTTAAATACACTTACTAGTAAAAAATGATAACCTTACAGAGTAACCAGTCAATTAAGTGTGACAATGAAAAAAAAAAAAAAACTTTAGAGTACTATTTATTAAAATAAAAATAATCAATCCATTAAAGAATTAATTATGGGTTAGAGGAAAATGATTGCTATTAAACTGAATTGAACCCTGCAAAAACTGGACCTGTTAGATTCCTTTGTTTCCTTTGGGCATCTTGTAATGCTTCCACAGACTCATCTCATGTATTCAAAAATAAGTAATTGGGTGATTTATGAAACATTTCTACAGAAAAGCTGATTGGAGAGGTAAGCTGTACCAAGTCCAATTTATTCCTCTCGATTTTAGAGGCAATGTACTGGGAAACTGTAATTTTCTACTACTGATCCCTCTTTTCTTTTTTTTTTTTTACTCTCCCTCCACTGCTGAACTTGTGTCTATGCATGCCTCTGTCTTCCTTTACTTTTGTAAACACCAGGACAGCACATGGTGTCTCAGAGAATGGAAGTGTTCTGTGGTTTGTGAGGTGAGGATGGTGATGGGGAAGACAGCAAGTTCTCTTACCTGTATGATAGACATGCGGTTAGTAGGTGTGTCTGTAGTGCTGGTGACTGGGCCTGTGAAGCTGGTGTGGCATCCCACGTGGCCTTGGGGCACGCTGAGGTTATTGGCAGTGGGCTTGAGGTACATGACCTCTGACCGTGGTGAGCTGAGTGGCAGACGTGTCTGGTAGTCAAAGTACATGGGAGAGGTGGCCAAGGAAGGGCTGCTTACCACATTCATCACATTCATGGCATCCCGCTCCTCCACCTCGCTCTGCACCAGCATGATGTCGTTCTTGTTAATCTTCTTCTTCTTGCCTTTTCCCAGCTGAGGGTGCGAGTATTCTGCAATGCGACAGTTATAGGTACGTATCTCCTTGTTTTCCCGCTTGCACTTGATAGCAATGGTGACCATGGCTGCCAGTAGAATGATGGACACGATGCTTAGAGTTACTATAAGAGGGAGAGACATGTCCCAGTTGTGATTGTCTTTCGTGTGCGGCAGTCCGTCAGGGGGACGTCCGTTCGATGCCTTGATGATGAGCCTGGCAGCAGCCGTGAGTGTTGGCTTGCCATGGTCTGACACTCTAATAATCAGCTCCACCATGGGGCTGACATCGTCCCAAAATGGGTGGGCAGTTCGCACCTCCCCAGTCACTGGATCAATTTCAAAGAGGTGGTCCTCATTACCATCCGAGATCTCATATGTGAGCCTTCCACTCTCACCATAGTCATTATCCACTGCCCTCACTGTGGTGACAATGTAGCCAACACCAACATTACGGGGCACGTGAATTTCAGCCGTGTCATTTTGAAGAAGTGGCAGCACTATGACGGGGATGTTATCGTTGACATCTAGAACGCTGATGCGAACTGTTGCGTTGCTCTCCAGGTGTGGGGAACCCGCATCTTTTGCGAGAACCTTAAAGTCAAAGTACTTTATTTGCTCATAGTTAAACGATCTCACGGCGTAAATGGCTCCATTTGCAGCATTGACATTAACGTAGGTGTTCACGTCGCCTCCACTCACATTAGAGTTGATTATGCTGTAATACACTGTGCCATTCTGACCCAAGTCCGGGTCATGGGCGAGAACTGACCCTAGGTACTCTCCTGGAATATTGTTCTCGGGTATCTGAAGGAGGTATACAGCCTTGGTGAAGCGCGGCACGTTGTCGTTCTCATCAAGAATTTTGACAGTGAAAGATTTTGTAGAGTTTAGAGGAGGAATGCCATTATCTTTGGCGACAATAGTGACATTATATTCATCCTGAATCTCTCTGTCCAAGGGCCTGTCTGTCACCACGGTATAAAAGTTATCATAGTTCTCCTCGAGTTTAAAAGGAACATTACCCAGCACTCTACATTGAAGCTGCCCATTTCTGCCTGAGTCCTTGTCTGTGACACGCACCAGAGCAATGACAGTGCCTGGAGGTGCAGCCTCACTGATGGCTCCCTGTCTCACAGACACAAAGCCTATAGATGGCCAGTTATCATTCCTGTCAAGCACTTTAACGGTGACTTTACAATGACCTGGGATTGAATTGGGACCTAGATCCTTTGCCTGAATGTCAATCTCAATAACTGGGCTCTCTTCGTAGTCAATTTCACCCTGAATCTTTATGACCCCTGTTCTAGAATCTATGGAAAAGAGCTCATGGATTCTCTCTGGGGCATAGCCACTAAAAGAATAGACTACTTGTCCATTGTTACCTTCATCTGGGTCTGTGGCGTTCAAATCGATGAGAACTTTGCCAGGTGGAGAATTTTCAGGTATTTCTACAACGTACGACGGCTGATCAAAGACTGGGCTGTTGTCATTGGAATCAATTACTTTAACGTTTATCTGCATGGTTCCTGACCGAGGATACTCGCCCCCATCAGTGGCTGATAAAATTAAAGTGTGATGGCTTCGTTCTTCTCGGTCCAATGGTCGTTGAATAACTAGTTCAGGGAATTTCGTTCCGTCCCCACGAGACTTAACCTCCAAGGAAAATAGATTGTAGTCGTCTCTTGTTATTTGATAGGTTTTCAGGCCATTTTCTCCTACATCTGGGTCATGTGCGCTGGTCAGGGGAAAGCGCGTTCCGGGCACAGCATTTTCGGAGATGTCGATATCTATCTGATCAGAAGGGAAAGTGGGCGAGTTGTCATTAATGTCCTGAATATCTATTTTGATCATGCAGATTTCTTTGTCATTGGCGAACACCTCCATAGAGAGTTGGCACTTGGGGTTTTTCTTGCACAATGTTTCCCTGTCAATTCGCTGCTTGGTGTAGAGCAGACCACTCTGGGGGTCCACGTCGATTAGATGCGGGGCTGAGTTCTCAAGTACCCTAAAGTTGGCTTTCTTACTCTGTCCTCCCTGACCGGTTTGTTCAAGTCCGAGTCTGGCATCTTTGGCTATGTTCCCAATCACTGTCCCTGGACCCTGTTCCTCTGGGACAGAGTAATTCAAGTTTTTCAAAGTCAGGGCTTGAGCCCATAAAAGAAGGAAAAAGAAAATAGAAAGATACATCGCCTCCACCTGCAAGAGGCTGGTATTTAATGCCTTTAGTGTTTCTTCGACTTGTTGATTGTTTGTTCAAATTTGGTATGGGTATTATTTAGTACCAGAAATATACTTCTGTTCATCATGTACGACCGTGGCATTTGTCTTTGAAAATCGTCTCCGTTCCGTCTCCTTTTTTTTTTTCTTCTTTCCCCTGCCTCTAGAGCAATCTGTGGTGTCGAGGACCTAATTTATATTCAGCTGAGCGCCCAGACTCATCTGAGCAGTAATAGCGATCCAGTCTCCAAACAGAATGGTCCTTGTAAGTGTTCACTCATACCACCTGAGAAAGGCGACAGGAAAAAAAAAGAGAGATGTCTATTAAAATATATAAACCCATTAATTAGTCACCTGAGTGGGGGGAAAAAAGCTGAGATACATTAGTGATTCTACTGGGCTGAAATCAGAGCCAGCACTGAGCTGAAAATCAAACAATGCTCATGTGTAATTCATCCCCACATGTATGTGCAGAGGTGGGGGGATGCTTGTCAATTAGTTAACCTTGGGAAGACACTGGGCGCAGCCAAGATACACGGCGAAAGAACGACCGCCCTTGGAGCTTATTCACTACAGATGTGTTTATACAAACACAAATGATCAGTTTCCGTTTCAAGCCCGGTGTACGTTTCACGACCCGCTAATGACCCTTTCACGCCACCTAAGGATGTGACCGGAATTGTAATCGAGCAACTTTGATCCGAGCAGAGCGACAACTGTACAAACGGAATAAACGAGAGCCACAGCAACACGGAGCGGTGACGAATAACAATGACATCTGCGGAGTTTTATGCCCTTTAAATAAACTGCGATAAATTAACCGCGCCGCGCTGTCAGCATCCACACAGCTGTTTAATGTCCCCAACGGTCCCCCGCAACATTGAAAGAATCTGTTGCATCCGCACGGATGGCTCTGGGTTAAATAACAGTGGAATTGATGAAGGCTGTTTCGTGATTAAAACTTACCCCGAGGAAGATGTCCGTTGCCACGGTTATGAAGAAAAAAAAAAACAAAAAAAAAACACAACACTTGTGCGGAACAGTTAAAGCAGTCCAGTTACAGCCGGGGTGGAGGAGAGTTTCTTTCGCCCAGCACTTGTGTCGGTTCCACCCGTGTCCTTCTCCCACTCTCGCTGTTGAACAGGAGGGAGAAAAATCCACAAGCTCCGGGCGCACACACGCGCACACAAGCTACAGTGCAGCGAGGCGAAAATAAATAAGGAGGGGGGGAAAAAGTGCTCCAGAAAAGTATGACTGTAATGTCAATGAGCCGAAGTCCTCTCTGCTGTGTGATTAGGATGCAGCGGCTTGTCTTCTGCCTGCAATGACTCACCGCTCTTCAGCAACACAAACTGTTGGGTCAAACACTGTCAGAAAATGTTTTTTTTTTCTTCTCTACAACGGGGGAAAAGATGGGTACGAGCCACACTTGAAGTGAAGGGCGGTAGATCCAAGTATAAATAGAATGATTAAAGAGAAAAAAAGATATGAATCAAAATGAATCATTGCCAAACGTGTGTGAATGACAGTTTCCAGCAAAAAGGCATTTTGTCCTTGTCTTGTCCGCTGTCCCGACGTCACGGAACAAGTCCACAAAGACACTGAGAAGCTGATGCTCAACAACGACGCCGCATCCTGGCACCGGTGCGCGTGAATCTGTCAGATTACCTCCAACAGTCACGCACGAACAGCCGTTCTTTAGTATTTCACGCACGTCAGTACAGCAGCCCTGAGCACATTGGAGCGCTTCCTCTCACTGTCTGAACTCCGGACACCGCATGGTGCATTAAACATTGTCGCTGCTGCTCCGCCAGCCAATCAACGCGAGGAGGAGGGACGAGGAGGAGGGCGCTGAAGGGCGCTGTAGACCCCGGCCGCTGCTGATTGGTGGGTTCGACCTCACCGGCTGTGTTTTTTTCAAATATTACACTTCATTGTTGTTTACAAAAACGGAAACGGTGCCGTTGAATGTGACCCGACAGAAGTGTGTCTGTGGAGGTGGGGGTCTTGTAATGGTTCAAAAAATTTCAGTTAGGACATTTGGTCAGCACACTCGACAATTTGGAAACATATAAAGAGAAAGTAATGGAATAAAAAAGGATATATTTTTACCTGACTAACATCCTAATGGTCAAATATTTAGGAGTGTTTTAAACAAAATTAAACCATTCAATCCCTGGACAAGTTATTGCGGCGTAGACTATAGAATTACACACTATTTACACAAAACTATTTATTTTTTATCGTCATTTAAAATCAAAGACTGAAGTAGCCAGCCAATGACTGATGGTGACAGCAGTGAGTGAGAAAGTCTAAAAGAAAGTCTAAAATGGATTTCAGTACAATCTGTTATAAGTCGACGTTAACTTTTTGTCGATAGCTGATATATTTGCTGGTCTTGCCCATGAGCCTAATGTATGGTTCCAGCATCAACCAATATTGATAAACGGAGCAGTTTGCTCCAAAACTGAGGTGTAGGACAAAAAACCCACTGTCTTTTATAACAAATATATATATATATATATATATATATATCAGTATATATATATACTGATATTTTATGTTCATTCTGATCAGGTCAGAGCAGAACTGGGCAACCAAAGGGCCGGGGGCTGTATGAAGCCCATTTGGATTTTTAATCAGGTCCAAATTGTACAGTCAATTTATATTATAAATATCCTTCTCTCTATTCGCTGCAAAGCCATATATTCTCCAATAGATAGTCTAGAAGAGGCTTAAAGCATTTTAACTTCACACATATATTCAATTATTCTGAGGCCCAGGTCTGGGTTGAACCAATACTGTTGGAAAAGGAGACTTAACAGTCATCTTTAACAGTAAAGCTGTAAATAATCGAGTCAAAGCCAAGTTAATAATCCTGGACGCAAGAAATTAACTGTACAAATTAATTTGCCTTTACTTTTTATTCACAGCAAATTGATGTTCAATTTCACTTTATTCTGTACAAGGTCTTTGGGGTATTTTGCAAAGAGATTATACTATAGTTTTAATCATGAAGTTCTTTCAAGGCAAATAATTGCTTACAACATAAGGGAAAAGAAAAAGAACCAGAACAACGGACAGCATATTAGAAATGGAGCTAGAGCTGAGAATACTCCACACATGTTGTTTTATGTAAGTTTTGACACGTTTTTTTTCCACAAGCCCCTCACGTAATGTGAGACGTTTATAAACACAAACCAATAACCAGTGTTAGATTATTAAGAGCCATAAATTCACAAGTGGTGAACAGAAAGCAACAGGTTGTCGCCATTTCTAACAGACTTATTGAAGTATTAGCAGGTGTTGATGGATTAATACCTGTAGTGACAAGGATTTCCTGCATTTGTGTCGAAAGAAAAAAAAAATAAAATAAATAAAGCTAAAAATTAAAGAAAAGGAAAAAAAACAGGGTCTATAAACAGCAAGTGTTTTCCATGTGAGCACAGGAGGAGTTACTAAACATTGTATTGTCAAAGCTATATTGAGCTGTTGCAATGTTGGATATAAAAACAAATGATGTTTTAGAGAAGTAGTTTCTGTATTTTTGTTTCCAATATTTGCCTCTAAAATGATGTTCTTTATACTATTTGATCAGTGTCTTTACAGAGAATGGAACTAATTTAGCAAGGGGGCTGGGCCAGTAGCAGATATTTTGAGTATTTGTGTGAACAAAGATATATGACATGTAAAAGTAATGAATTGAGGCACTTCCTATCATTTGAAGCAGAATTCATCAAGCAATAGGGAACCTGAGCTGGGTTTAGACCAGTGCTTCTCAAAGTGTGGGGCGGGCCCCCCTGGTGGGGCGTGGTGCGATGCTGGGTGGGACGCGTGTGACCCTGGGCAACATGTTTTTTTTTCTGCCATACTACCATAAAGTACAATACATTGTTGTAAGTTAAACTATATCTCTATATTTTTGTTGTTTTTTTTTTTTTACGTTAACAAGGATATGATGTTATGCAGAGGTGTACCTAGAACTATTTTATAGACAAATGCTATTATTTACTGTTGCGGCAGAGAGTTGGTGGTGGTGGGGGTGAGGGGGGTGTTCTTCTTGCTGGGGGCCGTAACATAAAATAATTGAGAAGCACAGGTTTAGACCATCAGGATACAGGTTAGTTTTACCCTGGTGATGATGTGGTCATCTAAAGGGGAAAGCCGGACATTAATATAAATTAATAGTATAATATAGACAAGTTTGCCCCCCTGGAATAGAATGCCCAAATAGGTCCACATATGGGCCTTGTGCCATAGTTTTCCCAGGTTTAACCTGCATCAAGCCCATTGATTAAATCATCAACATTTGCTTGTTTGTTGCTGGGTTCCAGGGGAAGCAGGCACCACTCAAATCAAGTTGCACCAATGTCCTTGTGAGCTTTCTTTTGGATTCAGACCTGATGCCTTGCAGACCCAAACCTGTTCCCTCAACCGGGAAGCCACCACTGCTGCCCACTGCATTAAATCACTAAGGAAATTGAATTAAAATGAAATCATGTACTGAGTTCAAATTAGGGTTAAGGAACACAAACAAAGTCCATTAGTTATAGGTGTAACACAGTGCTTTGACATCCATCTCCTCCAACTGACTGGTCACAAAGATGCATGGAGTAACAGTTGCTTTATGTTGCATCTGCTTAACTGTTGGTAACTGTTTGTTAACACATCACAGCTACGAGGTTGTCAACGGTAGAGGTAGTCTTGTCAGCCACAAGACATAAATTAAAGCAACATTACAGGAAGCGTTGTCGTGCTAAGTTTCAGACTATGGAGTAAAACACTCGTAGGGTGTCAACTTGATTTTTAATTATAGATGGTGTATCCAAAATTGTCTCTAGAGTGATCTGTGATAGAAGGGTGTCAGCTAAGGCGGAGGGAAAGGTTTACAGGACAGTTGTGAGACCAGCCATAATGTATGGACTAGAGACACTAGGAATAGGTAGAAGACAAGAGGCAGAGCTGGAGGTGGAGGAGTTAAAGATGCTGAGATTCTCTTTGGGGGTGACAAGGATGGACAGGATCAGGAACAAGGTCATCAGGGGGACAACACAGGAAGGTTTTGAGGAAAAGCTAGAGAAGCCAGACTGAGATGTTTTGGACATGTTCAGAGGAGGGACAGTGGTTATATTGGGAGAAGAATGATCCGACCTAGAGATGGAGCTACCAGGTAGGAGACGAAGAGGAAGGCCAAAGAGGAGATTTATGGATGCAGTGAGGGAGGACATGGAGGTGGTTGGAGTTGGAGTTGAGGATGCGGAGGACAGGGTGAGATGGAAATTGTTGACTCGCTGTGGCAACCCCTGAAAAATGGGATAAGCCGAAAGGAAAAGAAGAGGTGTATCCAAAATTGTATTCAATACATTTTCATAATGCAAAGAAATTATGAATAATAGATATAACTGTTTTGCAACTTTTTAGCTAATAATCAAAAATGTGGACGTCCCTGTAAAAACATAAACTGAGCTTCAGTATTGTCAGATATAATGTCATTCCCTGGCCTGGCTTTTTCAGCGTGTCAGCTTTCTTTATTATAATCTTGTATCTAAACCATGTATATGGGCTTTAACTTCCCTGACTTTGCCGCTGACCTTTTTCTGACAAGAGAGAATGACAAAGGTGTCAGGATCATTAGAAAGTCAGATGGCATCTGAGGTTCATCATGAAACAGCAGGTTTGATATTCTAATGTCAAGACGCTGATAAGTGATGAAGGTAAATGTCACAATCCCCTGTTCATCAGCATACTGTGCGTGTGTGTGTGTGTGTGTGTGTGTGTGTATTCAAAGGGAAGTAATACCTTCTGAATATGTCTAAATCAGTGGTTAATTTCAGGACATTTCCAGAACTACAGGACAGATTGCTGACAGCATTGTCATGAACCAGACCTGTTTAGGAGGTTGTGTTTATAAAATAATTAAAGCATAACTCTGCAAAGTTGAACAGACCATTTGGTCAGAAACACATTATCTCCACCAGACATTTGTACATTTTGACCAAATGCCATGTTTGTTTGTTCTCCTTTCCATCTATGGATTTCTTCACAGGGAACTTAAACAATGGCCGCAAATCCACCTCCCTTCATGAAATGTCACCAGTGCTGCCAGAGATAAACGCAACCATTAGCAGCTTTCTTCATTAGCCCAATTAAATGGCCTTCAGGAAATGAACTGACAGAAAGTGTATTTGGAATGGGCTACTGGTGAACAGCTGCATTAAAACCCTATTTGGTAAATTAAATTTCAGTCTAATGGCAAAGCTCTTTTCTTCAGGTGGTAATAACAGGAAGGAGGCCTCTTTCTGCCGTGATTTCTCAACCTATTTTTTACACATTCTAATAATCCTTCACCTGCCTCTTTTGCCTGACTTATGCTCTCTTCGTTTGCACTCTTTGAGGACAGAGTTAACTGAGCATTTCTAATTTAAAACAAGACAGACACAATCACGATTAATTAAGTGTACATTTTTTATTGTAACAATTTGAACAATACTTTTGATTTATATCCTTAGATATATATTTACTTCTGCTTGGTGCGAACTGTATCTGACATCAAAACCTCTGCAAGATGCAACCAACCACATTCTAAAGAAAATATTTTTTTAAAAGATAGTAACAAAATGCCAAAAAAAAATGGTATGGAACAAAATATTTACTGTCCTCCTTTTTGACATTGACACACTTTGAGTGTTGCAAGAAGAGGTGATGTTAAGTTAAGAGGTTTGAAAGGTTTTTCATTTTTTTCCTTTTGTAAAATGGACATAAATCTATAACTATGTATTTATACACTGTTTTTTTTTCCAATGGTGAAATGTTAACTTTTGACTTGAGTGGCTCTTTGGGTGAGATTTGTCAAACGGGTGTTCAATGTTTATTTATTTTCAAATTTTCCAAGTCCAATAGGACGTTCATCCAACAAGTTGAAGGGGGGAGGTGTAGTAAGGAGAGGGAGTGCAGTATGGCTTGATGTTCATGAATGCATCATTTTTGGTGGAATCAAAAGGCTATTCATGGTAGCACATTATGGCCACAAGCCAAAAATATGCGGTTCAAAACAAGAAGTCCTTTTCAACTGCTAATACAACTCTATTTTCTAATTTTCTATAAGGATATGCCTGATTAAAGGATTTTGTTTAAGTATAGTTTCTTTTTTTTTTCAATTCCATTAAAAATATATATAATAATATCACACTTTCTTGCTAAAACTCAAGTCAGTTGACTTGTTCTGTAAAGATAGTGTGACAGTTCATGTTAAACATGCCTCAATGTCAGTGTGAGAGATGACGACTACAGAGATAAGTACAGCACTGATGAGAATGGTCAGGCTCTACAGTGTGAACAATGAGAATCTATATGGTCCCAAAGCACACGCTCTTTTTGTGTCACCGTTATCTATCTTGTCTTGTTGACTGCACCTCTCTGTTTTTTCTTTGTGCATGTGATGAATGTTACCTTTTAAGAGCGCATTGGGCTGCATGGATGGATTTTATGCAGATAAACTACACTTTTAAACACTTTTTTTTGGTAAACCCTACGTCTTTGTATGTGTGAATATTTACCGCTACTCTTTGTTCCAAAATGTAAACAGTATGAGTACCGGCAAGCGTCTATGAGACAGTTTCCAAGTGTTCCATATTTTCCCGACTGCTATACTCTTGAGAGTAAAAGCTTGGATTAGCCAGTTGGACTGCCCTCTAGTGGCTGCTAATGTGACAACACCGGATATGTAAATTTCAGTGGTACACATGTAGAAGATACCTATACATTACCCCAGAGAGCCTTCTTGAGGCTGCCGAAAACGAATATGTAAAAATCCAAATTCACAACTGTGGCCCCCACTTTGATGTGAAAGTTGAATTAATAATGATATTTTATAATTTTTTTCTCCACATTTTACGGTAAATCCTATAGTTCTCAAAACCCTGATCCACAGTCTCCATCTGATTCAGTGTTATATTATGTACACAGAATCTATGGGAAACTGTTTTTTTAATTATTATTATTTTTTTTTTATTTTGTATTGAACACTGAAAGCTGTTGCAGCCCTTCGGTGAAATGATAGTGTGGGTAGTTGTCCTCAAATAATTTCAGTTTGAGACCCTTGGTGAGATACTCGACACAACTCTAGAGGGCCCTCTAGCGTCTGCCACTGTGAAAATACTGAAAATGTGTATAATTAAATATTCTAATATATCGTCACAAACCCAGCCAAATTATGAAAAACACGTGACTTAGGACAGTTGGAAAATTGGTGCTCTTATTTTGGTAAGATAAACAAACTTCTGCTTTTAAGTTTTATCTGAGTGAGTGCTGCCCTGTGGTCAGAATGTTGCTGTTTTTGTTGAGTCTGATAAGCGGTAAGCGGGTGACATTCATACCCGGGATTACATTGTGATCAGGAGAAGAACCCTCGAGTTTAAATATTATAAGAAACTCTTATAATGAATGAAATTTAAAATGATAATATAAATATAATGATAATTTCTTATTTTCCTGGTAGTTTAACAGGGTTGCCAATAGAAATTGTTGGTGTTCTTGGTGAATTATGTCCAAGTACGTAAGTAATTTACTAGAGGAAAACAAACTGTCTTTTACGTGACCTGGTGCAAAAGACAACGGGGGTTGATTTCAGTACTATACTAAGAGTAATGGTTGTATGTATTGTTAGTCCATACAAATCCTGCTTTACCTTTGCAATACATCTCACTTACCATTACATCTATCAAAAAAAATTATTTTCTATTCATTTATACATTTAATTTCTATAAAGCCAGCCTTTATTTCTATATTTCTACACTAATATGAACAATAATACATTCGAACTCCATTACTTTTGAGGAGTCTCCACTCCTTTTAGTCTTGATTGCCATTTAGGTGTGTATAACATAATTTTAAATTCTTACAATTGCGCATTTGAGTTAATTATAGTTGAGGAAATTAATCTCCGTCGTTTACTTAAACCACTTGAGACAATCACTTGACAAAATTTGGTACAATCAGTACAATCAACTCACAATCAACCGGGTCATGGTGTACATGGGTTACAAACAGCTTTTCCTTTCTTATGCAATTTAGAGCAGACTATATAAAGTTAGACAGTTTGCTTTTATTTAGACAATATAATCAGTAGATGACAGGTATCTGTCAAGTCATCGTATTGAGAGACATCAGAAGGGTCTTGTTTATCAAACTCATTAACAGTAGATTGGACTACGTAATAGAAAATGACACACTACCTCTATTAATAGATACCAATATAGCCGGGCACAACACAGATACGACACAGGTTATATTAAATATCTATTTTCCTATACTGAGGACAAAAGAAGGAAAAAAAAAAGAAAGCTCAGTGTGTTTTCTGCACTGATGTGTTGGCATGTGAAAGTGTGATGCTGTCAAAACTGTCAAAGACTGTCAAAGTGGCATTGGGAAACGAGACACCATTCTCTCAACGATTAACCCGTAGAGAACTGCAAAAGATGATTCCAATGTTCTGGGACATCATAGCAGTGTCTTTCCTCATTATGCACCCAGTACACTTCAGCTTCAAACTTGATTGTCTTTTTTTATTTTATTTTTTTTTTTACTAAGAATCCAGTTTAAAAACTCTTCTCGATTTGGGTCACGGCTTGTCATTTTTTGAGGGATGGCGGGTCCCAAAGCTTTAGAACCTACTGAGACTGATGATATTACTTTGTAATATTTTGTACAATCATCCCGGATTGAACTTGTTCAGATAAAATTAGTTACAGTGACAATTAAATTGTGTGCACGCATCTATCTAGCTGTATGTCAATCTATCTATTTATATATTGCTGTCTATATGTCTGTCTATTCTGATTGGCCGGATTACAAGTTTTTTTTTGTTTGTTTTTTCTTCCTGTAAAAAACATCTCACCGGGAGTATGTTTCTCTGCTCTGTCTGCTACAGTAACCACAGTGTGAAATTACTGTAATGCCACACGCCCACAAATCTGTATAAAACCCATAGCTATACCTCTAGCAAGATGTCTATGTGTTTTATTTAGATGCACATCCAACTTCCAAAGCTGATTTAAAAAAATATACATTTCCTGATAAAAAAAAGAAAAAGAAAACATGGTCAACAGTCAGTCTCCATCTGAGAGCTCACACTGCCTCTCAAAATCACTACATATTAAGTTTTAATGGCAAACCTCAAGTTGCAGTGTATCACCAAAATATTACCGTAAGTCATAGGGGCTACTCTACTCAGTTAAAGAAAGATATCATAGACCAACTGCTGCCAACCTCAGTAAGTAACATACCCCATTACCCATAACCCTCCGGGCTCAGAGGCATGACTCTCTATACCGCCACCAAGGTCAAGTGTCTAAAGTTAGTGCAAGTAGTCTTCTTATACTAATTTTACTCCACTAAACCCATAATATCTTCCTACCCTCTCTGTAAAGGTTTTCACGTAGATATTATAGGTGTTTTTTAAACAGGTGTCTTTAAAACAGAGGGTAGGAAATTATTATGGGTTGGAAAAAACACACAGATATAGCTATACATATTTGCTACGTGCAGGATCCTACATGGGTAGGATTATACTTCAGAACTATGGAACTCAGAATTATGTGGACCACAGTCAATATAAAACTTAAAGAAAATTTAGATTTTTGAGGGAACTCGGATTATGTTAATTCGGCTCTGATATAAAATATGATATATAAATATATATGATATATAAATATATATAAATACAAGGGATGTGAATCTTCACTCACATAACGATCCAAGTCAAATCTGGATTCACAGTCTACGATTCAGGAATGATATATATAAAAAAATAAATAAATCGATCGATGTAAAAATAAACGATCGATCCAGTTCGGTTCAGATAAATAAAAATTTGCAACTCCACTGTCAACCAGACAACAGTTGTCAGTCTTTTATTTATTTTTAGTTTAGTTGGTTTAAAAGGGGGAATGCTTCATCTGGCATCTCCTTTGGAATTCCATGAACATTTGCAAGATTTAACTTTTTTTTTTTTTTTTTTTTTTTACACAATTTGTCAATATGGTCTTTAAAGGAGAGCTGTGAACCTAATATTAACCCAGTACATTTATACTGATTGACAATTTGTATTTTATCTCCATTAACAAGTATATGAGGATCAGATGACTCTCTACTTATTTTAATGAAATACATGCCAACTGTTTAAGAAAGGTTTGGCTGTAGACAGCACTCCTGTAACCTGATTGTCTCACAGGACATTGTGTTAACAAGCGATAGATTCCATTATCCATTTGGACCATCTGAACCATTGGACCATTTTACTGCATTTTAACCGAGCTGGGCTTTTTGGACTGATACTCGGGTTGTGTAGGTCACAGATCGATAACCGATCCACAACAAACAACTGTATATATGTATATATATATATGTATATATATATATATATATATATATATATATATATATATATATATATGGAGAGAGAGAGAGAGAGAGAGATGCAGTATGGAAGAAACAACTTATAAAAGAAACTTTATAAATCATATTATAACGACCAAGCTTCTTTGTGGTAGGTATAAGTATAAAGTATTCATCCTTATAACCATGTCTTTTCTGAGAAATAAATTATTAAGTAAAAAAAATTAAAAAAAAAAAAAAAACAGCTTTAACGGTTCCTGCACATTACTCAGTTAAACAATTAAAGGCAGGAATAAGAGCGCGGTCTACATTAGTATAAAAAAAAAAAAAAAAAAAAAAAAAAATAGGTCAAGTGGTTTTCAACTGTGAAGAAAAATCATATGGGTCATTTCATTATTCCTGGAAAATCAGTGAGAAGAAGCTGCGGGATTGTTGAGAATCACTCGCCATTCTTGTGGAGGGTGTGACCTGGTACAGCCTCTATATGAGCGTAATACATGGCCCATAGAGGCTGTTAGGGCAACTTACTATTTATTTTCATTGTCTGGGCTGGATGAGTGGGCTGAAATGCCATTATAAACGTTTTTTTATAATTTTTTATTAGGTGTTCATGCTACACGTTTCCTTTTTTTGTGTTATGACTTCATATACTTTATGTGCATATGAAGGTTTTATATGAGTATTGTTGTTCTAAGCCAGGGGTGGGCAAACTAAGGCCCGGGGGCCACATGCGGCCCGTTGAGCCTTTTAATGCGGCCCGCCATCCCTGTCCAAATTAAATAATTTATTTATATTATAATTAGACTTCCGACTTTTCCCTACAATGCCTGCATTTTCCCAGTAGATAACATAATAGGCATTAGAAATTTAGTATTTTGGGTTTGATACATGACTTTTACTTGCCATTTATCTTAGCTTACACGAAGGCTCCATCTCTCTGTTCTTGACTCGGCCCTGTGTCCAATTTTAGGAGAAATTGTGGCCCGCAGGTCAAAAAGTTTGCCCACCCCTGTTCTAAGCTATAAAGACTTCAAGCTGAAGAACAGGAACAAACATTTGTTATCCTACATTTTTGAAATCTTCATTTGTTTTGAAAATGTGATTTGAGAGTCCATCCGTAGTTTGTGTCTTGACTCGGGCTAAAGTAGGACACTGCAGTTTCCCTTGTTTAAGGCAATTTTCACCCAGAGGACAGCTACAGCCTCAGCTGAGTGTCTCTGTCTAATTAAATTTACCTCTATGCCACAGTCCTCCTTCTCTTTGTTCTGCATATCAACACACCAGACAATTCTCTCTTTGCCTCGCATGTGGCTTTCCTTCTCCGTGCCCTCAGCCTCAGTCACCCCGTTGTGAACAGGTGTATCTGTTGTTTTCCTGATGAGTTTATTACTCTGAGGCGTCTTCATGCCTCCCGCGGGAACTTCTGCCTCCCAATACACTTAACCTCGCAGCTTATGTCAGTCTGGGTGGGTGGTCTGATAAATGCTCCACTACATCAAGCCATCAACATCAAGGTCCATCTGGTTCAGAGCTTGGATGTCAAGTAGAACCCAACTTCCAACCAGAGTTGACCAGAGAACTCTGAAATATTACTCAAATGGCTTGCAATGTTAACAATGATGATGATTTTTTTTTTCTTTCTTCAATTCCTGCAAACAATCAATGTTGTGCTTACCTTAACAGGTGAAGTAAAGATTATTTCCTTATATACATTGTCTTTGTTTCTATGTATTTGTTCCTCTTTTTACCTTTTCTCTCTTTCTCTCCTTCTGAAGATTATTTCAGTAAAATATCCAAGTCTTTCTGTCTTAATGAGGCCCAGACTGCCTAGTTATTTATTTATTTATTTATTTATTTTCTAAACAGCCTGATCTGAAGTTGCTACTAAACAATAAAGTGTGTTGAATTTTGCCAGAGATGCACTTTAGCTTTAGAGAAAAAGTAAGCAATGTTTCTCTGGCGAATAAGTAAAATGGAACTGTTACATCCTGCTATCTAATGATCATGAAAAAAAAAAAAAAATTTTATTACAGAAAAATGACACCTAAAATGCTCTTACTAAATGAATAATTTCATGACATAATGATAAATCATTACCGTTCAATCACTGTCAAATTAACATAGACATATAAACACAACATTATAGCCTGACATATAACAGCACAAATAATCAAGAAAAATTGTAAAAGTAAGTGTAATTTATTGTAATTACTTAGTAGTGAAGAACATAAAAAAAAATGGTTGAGAGTGGTTTAAATTGATTTTAAACATTCAATGAAATTATCTCAATAATATTCAGTCTACAGTCCTCCATGATCTGTTTGACAGTGTGTGTCAGTCAGCTTGTCATTTGTAGCTTGTCACTTACTTACTGCCCTTACTTACTGTGCTCAGTGAAGCTGATCTGGCACCAGCTGGGTGTCTGACCTTAGAACACGGACTCCTTTTTCAAGCTCAAAATGCTTTGTCAAATGAAGATTATATTCCAGACAGCGTGTGCAAATAACAGCGTGTGTATCAACTCCATATTGGGCCAACGATAACTGGATGAATGAATAAATGAATGAATGGATGAATGAATGAATGAAATGATTTAACACACTGTGCCTTACTTATGCATATGCATACAGAAATGCATTTAAAATTCAAATAGAATTAATGAAAATATTTCAAAATAATAATGTCAATAATAATGTAACCCTAACACTCCATATCCAAATTACACTCATTCTATATTTTATAATGATTTCTATCAGCGTTTTTCAACCTTGGGTTGTGGCCCCAAATGATGTACTCTGTTCTGCTTATAGGTATTGTGTGCAAATCTGGCACCTCTGTATATGCAACACAAACATAATCATGAATTTTGTCTAGAAATTTCTTTTTACGTCATTGTGACACACCACATTATGATTCACACCACAGCGCACAACGAAATTTCGCCACTGCATTTAACCCACCATCAAAGTGAGCAGTGAGCAGCTAATGAGCACCCGGGGAGCAGTGATACCATGCTCAGGGCATCTCAGTGGTAACTTGGCGGTAGTGAAGCCGGGGACCTTGCAGATCCAAGTCCGCCTACTTAAGTACTAGTCCACTAGTTCACACTGCGTATCTTTGCCACGGTTTTGCAGTCGTGCAAGGATCAGGAATCAGGCCTGATTTTTGGGTTGTACAGTTTACACAAGCTTACGAAAAGCTATTACAACCTCATGCCTCTGGACTAACTTATGATTATACGTGTGGAACTCCTGCCAATTTACCCATGATTCCCTCTACCCTGAACCTCCAGCACCATGCCACACAGAACATGTGCAGAACAGGGGTGTAGCCAGAACCCATAAAATGGGTGGGCCCCAAAAAAATTAGGGGGGCACAACCCCAATGTATTAGCCTAAGTTTGATAATGAACATCAGTCCTCTCATTGGATGGGGCGGGCCTGACTAACAAGTGGGCGGGCCCAGGCCCACCCGGGCCCAACCGTGGCTACTCCAATGGTGCAGCATAGATATGGAGAAAAACAAAGTAAACAACACAGAGTGGCATGGTACAACTGATAAACCAGACTGACCACGTCAGACAAGACGTTGTAGTCGTCACCTTTTCTTTTCCGTGTCTGCTCAAAGAATGGCACAAATTGTCAAGAAAATGGGACATTTTGTTTTTTTGGACATAATTCTCATTGTGACAACTGGGAGCATCAGTGCATCTCCCATGACCAGCTCGATCTGCTTTTCCATTTACATTACATTATATCATATAATGTCACCATAAATCGTGCAGCCACTTTTCGTCATGTGTAATCACACAATGTGAGCAGTCCAACTGGTCCACACCCTTGGATGGCACAGTGCAAGAAGCTGAGAACTGGTCACCCCTTAGATTCACTGGTACAGTGTGAGCACCTGATGGCTGCTGTGATTGGAAAATGATGCGCAGTGAATTTGTACTGATTTTCTCGACATTGTCCAATCTGTCGTTAGATGATTCTTTATGTTTAACCCTACTCTATTCTTTAGTTTATATAAATGGTCATGCTCTCAATAAGACAATTAATAAAAAAAGACTGTATAGAAAAACCCTCACATCCTTACATAAATGGAAAAGTTGAAAGAAGGAAGGTGAATAACAAGACACAAGAACGCTATATGAATAACAGCATCTTTAGAAGTTGGTGAAACCAGGTACGTAAAAGCAGAATGTAAACTTCTGGCTTTCAATCAAACAAGTCAGCCTTTCACCCTGTATCCTTTCTTTAATACCTATGCAGTACTTTTCTCCACCTTGCCACCAGCAGATATGAACAAGGTTGAAATAAAACAAAGACAACTCATCCCCGGGGAGCAGTACCTACGGAGTTAGAGGGCAACACCTGATGTTCTCAAAGCAAGCCTTTGTAGACACTGAAGGCCTTGAAGTATGCATATTGCGGAGCTTCATTATCGGGGCATGTACACAACAGCAGGAGGTTGTACCTTTACTCTGAAGTGCCAGCACATGTTGTTCACACTTATTTCCATGTGTGCAGACAAAAACCAGCTGAGGCCCCATGTTCAAACAATACGTATACAATCACGTGTCGCTCATTATGTGGCATACCCATCTACGGAGATAAGTGAGAATCCTGGGCTTTATTTAGACCTGCTGTATAAAAGTCGGTCCAATTTCACTGTACTCCTTATCTGTATATCCATAGCACTCTCTCTCTTACTCATGTCTCTTACAAAAGTGTATGATAGGAAAGAAAATACTGCAGGCTCCTTGTAAAAAAATGGGGGTGGTGGACCCATTAACACCATCTAGTGGTGTAATCAGATGAGCTTGTTAGGCCATATTAAATAATTCATCTGAGACATATGTCAGGATGTTAAAATACTTTTTTAACCAGTCAGTCTGGGTATCAGCCATGCATTTCTGTCCTTTTCTGTCTTTCTGCATGTACTGTTTATACAAGAGGTATATGTAACTATATATATATATATATATATATATATATATATATTCTGTTTTATATACCTATATTCTATATATAGGTATATATACCTATATATACCTATATATATATATATATATATATACAGTTTTCTTTGCAGTATACAGTCAAACAGAAAACAAAAAAAGAGTGCATTTTCCAGCTAGAGAAAATACTAATTAATATTGAAAATACATAATATTGCCACTTAATAATACACCTCATAAATAACTGTTGTCCCCCTTTTTTTTAATTTCTTGTTAAAAAATACTTTAGGATCTGAGCAGATTGATGACAGGCTCAAGAAAGGAAGGAAGGAAAGGAAGGAAAGCAAAATCCTTGCATGTGTTCGTGGTTGCAGTGCCATTCAGTGGCAACCTGGGAGTTGGTGGAGTTAAACCTAGATTCCTCTGGACCCCAGTCCAGGTCCTAATCCACTCGGCCACCACTACCCCACATAGCCATCAGGTCTATATGGATGATGAGTCCATCATGCTATAGTTGCAGCTTTCCCATGAAGTGTGTTCAGGTTTCACCAGAAATGTTGGATAATTTGACTCTATGTGTTAACTGGTAAAGTAAGGGTAGAGGATTGCTTTAAATGAATGGAATCCATTAGCACCCCTTACCTGCAGTCCCCGAATGAAAATTACTGCTGCTTTTTCCAAACTGTCTCTGTCAGTCACATGTAAGACTGACATTCAAGTGACAGTCATGTGTAAAATATGCAGGTCCATCCATTAGTCATCCTTGGATTATGAATCAACTCTTTTTATTTTATTATTATAATTTATTTACACGTCACCTGGTTTACAGTTTTACCTCCTAATTTAGTTTACACTGTTACTCTGTTGTAATCCCACTCTGTGCCCAGTGAAGCTCTCTGTGGTGCTGACTCGAGATTGGCTGAAATCCTGCTCTGGCTGTTTTCTTTTGGCTGCTCACTGCACTGGCCTGGGCTGTTGCTGGCACAACATGCTGGCCAATGACTTCACAATGTCTTCACCTACTGGCTGAGGCAGATAGGCTCGGATCCTGTTCTTTACCCGATCGCTCTTAACGTCTTCTCTCATGCTCGGTTTTATCACCTGAACGAAGACATTATAACAAACAGACTGAATATAATAAATCTAAAGTGGAAATCGTTATAATGACATAAGCACCGAGGGGGAGTTGAGAGTAAATAGTAAATATATTCTGACATCAGTTCATCATACCGTGTAAAAATCAGATTTGGGTCTCTAAACTAAACTTAACCTAATATTTATTTCCCATCCACTTTTCCTCACGACAGCCAAAAGCCTCCAACGGCTCAAGGTATTTTAGCCTGGTAGCTCATCATTTCTTGAATGCCCTCCCCAGAGTCATATGCGATTCCTACTTCCCGTCTGCTAAAAGAGACCGCGCCAGAACTCAAGTTTATCTCTTTTACTATGTTATACGTCAGTGATTCTCTACTGGTTTGACTTCAGGACCTAATATCGCCCCTAAATTACGATTTGTAACTCCCCTTGTCAAATTCAGTAACTTCAGTAACTGTACTCTAACGTTACAAGTAAATTGTTTTGGCAGATAAAACATAAAAAAAAGAAGAGGAAGAAGAATAAATTGAAAATATGACAA
>JAFBJS010055086.1:0-14391 GCA_016785265.1 Paraplagusia blochii | reverse complement strand
CTGTGGGTGGTGAGCCCACAAGAAGTGATGTGGGTTGGGATGGTGCTATGCTCAGAGCACCTCAGTGGCAACCTGGCAGCTGGTGGATTCGAACTGGGGACCTTGCGGACCCAGGTCCGCTTCCTTAATCACTAGGCCACCACTGCCACATTTTCATAAAAAATACATTTCAATAAATATGGGTATAGTTGGTCTCTGCAAAGAAACAAATTGGACAAAACCAGTGATCATGACTGTATTTTCCAGGGATAGAGAGAACAGGAAGTCAATAAATAGTAGGTAGATAAGGGCGTTTCACATTATTTGTGATGCATCCAAATTGATATATATATATATATATATATATATATAGATAAGGGCGTTTCACATTATTTGTGATGCATACAAATTGATGTATATATATATATATATATATATATATATATATATATATATATAACAAGGCAATTATGTAAAACCATGCTTCACAGAGTCTGTGTATATCAGTTATTTTTGTGCATTGAAAGTCGCTTTTAAAACTGTTCCACAGCAATGTTAATCCGCCTGTAGTCCCTTGCAAGTGTGTCAGTCAGCTTGTCAGCCCTAGACTTAATTACTGCCCTGTGCTCTGTCAGGCTGCGTTGACTCAGCCCTGCTGTCTGACCTGAAGTTGAAACCTCCACGAACTCATGCCAGCTGCTGAAATGGTGTTTAAAGCTGGAATAACAATATGAAAATAATGTTCCCCTGCAGTGGGTGCCATAAATATCATGCATTCACAGTGTGTTAGCACAGTGGATGTACAGTGAAAATTATGAAAAAAAAAAAAGTAAGATACTTGCTTCATTGCGGCATAACAGGCCACTGCTTGTGACTTCTGTGTTTAACCTATCATCATAGTAAATAGGGGGCAACCCAAGCACTGAGAGATCACAGTGTTGGGGACTGGGCCAAGCCAAAAGTGTGTCAGGGGCAGGTAGTGAACTTGAATCGGTAACTGCCGAACAAATGGTAGCTACCGTCATTGCAGTTTTGCATATGAATGTTAATTTAACCTCAATAATGTAAAGGCACTGGAACTGGAACATTAATGATATTTTCAAATTATGAAATTAATATTAAGACAAATCCAACAATGCAGAAGATAAAATAAAACTCCAAATGAAATTTTACATTTGAACGCACAGCGTAGATTCCTACTGACCTGCTGATTATAAAGTTTAATATGTTCTCTCACAAAAACACAGCGTCTGTTTGTGTCAACAGCTGCATCCTTTCTCATGCTTTTTTTTTTTTTTTTTACATCCAAGTAATGATCTGCTGAAGTACAGTTGCGACGAGATGGAGAGGATCCAAAAATTCTACATTTCAGTGCTGCATTTAAAGGAATAACATTAGACATATCCGTCAGAGGAGCTGATTTATTTATTTTGCTGCTCAAATGTGGCAAAAAGAGGGATTATTTTCTGTCTATGTTGTCTCTATAATTACCTCATTCCTGGTACTGTCCATCCTTGGTTCTCCTAAAGAGAACCACAGCATCTTTAACTCATCCACCTCTAATCTATACATCATGGCTGGTCCCACCACCATCCTGTAAACCTTTCCCTTCACCTTAGCTGACTCTCTTCTATCACAAATCACTCCTGACACCTTTCTCCAGGGGTTCCATCCTGCCTGTATTCTATTCTTCTCCACTGCTCTGAACAGTTGTCCCTAAGTATCTTAAATCCTCCACCTTCGCCACCTTTGCTCCTTGTAACCTCACCATTCCCTATTACCCCTTTCATTCACGCACATATACTCTTTCTTGCTACCACTGACATTCATTCCTCTTCTCTCTAGTCCAAACCTCCATCTCTCTAAGTTCACTTATAGTTGCTGTCTACTCTCACTGCTGATCACAATGTCATCTGCAAACATTATCATGCATGGAGACATTTTTGAGCTAAAAAAAACTTTTGGTGGTCGAAAATTTACTGCATCTCCTCTCAACATATAAATTCAACCTATCCAATTGTTTTGGATTACAGAAATAATTACTTTTTTCAGTCAATTATCAAGTGGGTGCAGGCACTGAACTAACGGTTAAGGTAGCCTACTTGGGTCCACAAGGTTCAGGTTCTAATCCACCAGCTGCCAGGTTGCCACACTGGTGCTTTGATCGTAGCACTGTTCCCGACCCACATAACATCCAGTGAGCTCAACACCCACGGAAGAACTCACCGTGTGATTATTAGGAATTCATCAGGAGCTGTTCGTTTCATGTTAATTTACCATCTTTCTCCTGGCTCTGAAGGACCACTGTCTGCTCACTATGACCACATGATTTAACATATAAATGGAAGACACCTCTTCAAATTCAGGACGCACAGCATTATTTCCCCATTATTTAGATTAGTCATCTGTTTTGACCTTTACCAAAGGGTTAAAATAGATTAAATCTATATTAGGAGGTTAATGGACAATGTGTTTATTGCAAAAGTTAATGAAAACACATTAAAACGACACCCACAGATGTAATGGTGCAAAGACACTCAACATGTGCACGAACACACGTGCGCATGGAGCCTTGAGATCCACGTCATTAGTCACAGCAGGTTTTTAAGTGGTAGTTTAGGATGGCGTGTCACTCACTTTGCTGCCTGCACTTTGCTACACTCCAGGCTGTCAGACCAGTGCAGGAGCAACGACAAGAGCAGCAACGGCATCATCCACCAACACCTTAATAACAGCTAAGCAGAACATAAGGTGACATTGACGCAGTCAATGCACAGGCTCTGATTGAGCCCGTGACGTCATTGTCCTTCGACGGAGAGCACACAGGATATGAGCGAGCTGTATCATGTGACTGGCCATCCCTATCTTCATTTGTCAGCCTGTCATCTATATGGAAGCTGCATCTCGTGCCCGTGGAGGGGTTGATGTATGCAAACAGTGTATACGTATCGTCCAGAGAGGATGGCTCAGACACACCAGCAGATGAAACAAGGGGGGAGGAAACTGATACATAAGAAGGAGGGTTCATCAGTCATGGAACATATCCATAAAGCATGCAGAGATTAGGTTAAATAGCATTTAAAGCATAAGGTTATAAATGGCTGACCGTGACCCAAGTTTCTCAAGGGAGGAGGAATACAAAGAAATCAGAGTGAAAGCAATGTGGAACAGAAATACTGAATATAAAATTACATAAAGGATATTGAGATGGAAAATATAAATAAATAAAAAAAGTATTGTACGGTGTGAGCTGCAGCCTTTAAGAGAGACTGCATTGATGGTCTGCTGTTGAAAGATGTCAATAGAGAACCATGAAGAGAAGTAAAGACAACAACTCACTATTCATTTTGCTGTTACCTGTATGGCAACAAAAGTAATGAGGAGGTGGCATTGGAAAACCCTTTTAAGCTACTAGGAAAAAATATATGTACTTACAATCAATAAAAAACTAAAGTAAGGAAGAATTGTTGATCTGTCTAAATATGGAGTGAATCAGAATGAATGATTTGATATACTGTATAACCTGATGGGCAGGAACTGTTCTAATCAAAACAGCATTTGTTCCCTTGCTAAGAAACTCCTTTGCAAACTCAGTTACAATACTACAAAACTGTTTAACCCTTCTCTGAGGGAGAGAAAAGAGAACAAGCAACTAGTGGTGGGGGAGCAGTAACCCCACTATTATACATTACAGTATACCTCAAATCTTGATCTTCACTACTACTGTAGTTCATTATACTATTATATAATATACAATAGGCAGTCAGTGGTTAACGAAGCAGACTTGGGACTGTGAGGCTTCAGGTTTCAAAATATATATATTGTTTATATAACCACCTAAGTGGTTTGCCGTCTCCAGAACCCTAATTAATCATGTCATAATCTTTGAGATGTGGAGGAAGTCGTCGCATTCGCTGATTGCGCCTGGGTGATGCAGATTGGTTAGGACATTCTAAATTCCCTGGCTCGTCCATCAGTGGGTTCAGTGGCCAGTACGGTGACCATATGATCATGGTGAAGTACTACCACCCACCATTGATGAGGCACACCCGTGAGTATCCCAGTTCTGTCACATTCCAGCATCTACAAGAGCACACCTAGTCAGTTCATGCACCTTGCGTAGCTGCTCCCGCAGTTTGCGGAAATTGTCTAAACCCGGCCTGGCTGGAAGTTCTTTCTCTGGGGGACTTAAAGACCGAATCAACAGGAAAGATGAGCGCAGAGTAGAGTCTACATGTGCGTGTCTTAGTCTCAGGATCTGCAGGCACAACATCTTTCCACTCTGGTTGCTGTCCTGACTCCACCGAGCTTAGACCCTTGGTCAGTACATGGTCCTGCCCATGCCCTGTTACAGCAGTTCTGCGGAATAGTTCTATTGGGTTATTTCTCCCAGCCGGGGAGATAGCCCCTTCACCATTTCTTACAGCCTGCCTTGCAGCATCTAGTGGAGCTGTTAGATGTCGTTCCTCAACATGTTTGCACTATGGACAATCAGCCTTGTCACAGGGCCGACCAGCCCGGTGGCTCACTTCAAAGTCATAGTCCTGCAAAATCTCCAGCCAACGAGCCAACTGCTCCTGTGGTTCTTTAAAGTTCATTAGCAGGTCATGGAGGCATGATCAGTGCGTAGAAGGAATTTGCTTCCATAAAGGTAAGGCCTAAAATGCCCACCCAGAGAGCCCTCTGCGTGTTACACAGTATTTTGGCAGCAAAAGGAAGCCGGACCCTGGAAACTCTGTAGCTCAATTAGGTTGGTGGAAAGGGGCCACTCCTTCACTTCGGACACCTTGGCGGGGTCTGTGGACACCCCAGCACCACAGGAGATGGAAGGAAGGCAGTTTCAAGCCGCAGCAGATGACACTTCTTTGGATTAAGTGTTAGGCCAGGTGCCCCTACACCCTTGAATAATCTTACTGGTAGTGTTCAGAAGAATCCCAGGGCGTATCAGTTAGATGGTGGCGCCAGTGTCCAGGTCTTAGGACTCTCCAGCGTCATCTGCAATGTTTTGCCAGGCAAACAGACACTTGCATCCTCCACTGCTGACCAACTCGTGCATTGTTCTGGTAACAGGTCTGTGAGAACCTGAAGGGCTTTGCCTTCTTTTGCCAGAGCAGCATGGATAGCTGTCTCCTCTGCCGACCATGCGTTAAGCTTAGCTACCAGCTGCACTTGATTGAAATAAGTTTCTGCCCGCTTCCACAAATTACAGCGCACAAGTTTTGCTATACTCCGTGGGGGCTTGGCATAAATTGCCGGTATCTGTAAGAGCAGGACATTGGTGCTATGCTGCTCAGCACTGCAACGCGCTGTGTTACCGTTCTTGGAGCGCTGGTCCCATCAGGTCAGCCATCCCCTCTCTGTCCCATCATAGTGGGGTTATTGCTAGCTTCTGTAGCCAGCGATACTCCACGGCATTGATGCACCAATGAGCTCCTCCAATGAGCTCCTCCTATCTCATTCATTGTGGTTGCCATAATCCCACTTCTTCCAGCTCATCTGGGAGGAACCCAAGGTTTTCCCAGGCCAGCCAGGTAACATAGTCGTTGTTACCAGTGTTTCTTAGGTCTTTCTCTGGGTCTCCTTCCAGTGGGACATGACCCAAACACTCCCCGTGGGAGGCATCCAGGGGGCATCCGATGTAAATGCCCAAGCTACCTCATCTGACTCCTCTCGATGTGGAGAAGCAATGGCTCTACTCCAAGCTCCTCCCGGGTGATACAGCTCCTCACCTTATCTCTAAGGGAGTGCCCTGCCACCCTTTTTTGATTAAAATAATGGAATTGTGATTAAATTTCAATTTTCTCTGAATAATCAAAAGGAATACCATGTTTTAAACATGAAAGTAATGTGGTTTGTTGCTTGAGAAAATGAGAAAAACAAACCTGCTAAGGCTTCAGTTATTAGACTACTACCTTTCTCACTAATCCACCACATATGACCTCAAACCTTTTTTTAAAAAATGTACAGTATACATACATTTAGGTTTTTTTTGTTTTTTTCTCACACAGACCAATATATTTCTTTATGGACAGGGAGTACTACACACTCAGAAGTACTCAATTTCTTTTTTTCGATAGTAATACACTGCAATACAAATTATAGGAACTGAAACGGAAACCTGGACAAAAAAAAACTAAATCCAAAATAACAAAACAAATTATTGTCCCAGATAGTATCCCACCTCAATAATATCAAGACACTGCATGTGAATAAATGTATATTATTGTTTAAAAGAATGAAACAGTCACAAAACCATGGAAATATGTAATTAGGGCATCGTGCAATGTGAAATTTAAATATAATTCAAATAAAATGTGCCTTCACTCATGTGTTCATACATTAAAATATCCAAGACCACTGGTCTTCTGAAAGATTAACAAAACAACAACAACAACAAAAGTTATCTTAATAAAATTAACAGAGCATTCAAGTAGAATGCTGGCTCATTTCTCCAGCCAAGTAACGATATTTATATCTTGGATCTAATACAGACGTGTTGCACCCCTGTTAAAGTGCATCTCAGACACCATCGGCACATCTCTGGTATAACCAGGTCTCCTTCAGAGCACATTCATGTGCCAGGTCCCAGATTTGTGTAAAATGTGTATGTTCTTTAAAAAAACATATGTACAATCCACAAGTTTGACAGTCCAAAACCCCACTGGTGTGAAGTGAAGTCAAATTCAAATGATAGTGATTGGGGTGTTTGATTTCAGACCAGACATAGAGAACTACTGAGCAGTGGTACCTTAGGGTTTTAGAAACAAACTGGGGTCCAGAGGGTTCCAGGTTCAAATCCAACAGCTGCCAGGTTACCACTGAGGTCCACTAAGCATGGCACCATGCCCCAGACACTGCTCCCTGGGTCGTCAAAGCTGCCATTGTTTACTTTGGTGATGGGTTAAATGCAGAAGTCACATTTCATTGTGTGCAGTGGTGAGGATCACAAGGACAAGGAGTTTGCCTTTCCTGCTTTCCTTCCATCTTTGCAGCTGCAACCACTTTCAGTGATTTTGTTTTTTTTTTCTCTCAGATTCTCTCTACAAGGTTTGCTGTCAAAGCTCGTTTGTAAAGATGCATCTATTTGTCTTCTGTTTTTTTTTTTTTTTTTTTTCAAATCAAATTAGGAACGGTTTTCATAAACACTCACAATCGGGGCAAACGCTGGGCCGCTGTCATCCTTGTCAATAAAACCCTATTAGAATGAACACATCATAATTATCCTTCAGAATGGTGGACAGGGGCGTCAGTTTATAATTGGCTGACTAACTACCCCATATGTGCACAGCCAATTCAAATAATTGTCCTTGTGTGTATTGCCATATTAACACAGTCACATCAGAGCCTGTTGTCCTGCTCGTGTGTGTGTGTGTGTGTGTGTGTGTGTGTGTCTGTGTTTATTGGCTGTTGATGCCAAAGTCTGCAGATGATATCTGTGTGATTGCTTTGCGGATAGAACATTTTCATTGATTTCCTTTTTTTCCTTACTATTAAAATTGAAACAAGTCTTGCAGGACTGTTTATTTAATGTGTAAACAAGAAATAAGCCTGCTGTTTGCTTTGTGTGCGGGGAGTTTCCCTTTAGCACTAACAGACTTCAGATCAGCTGAACACTGACAGTTGTTCGGGCCGCTCCAAACAAATTATGAACCCTATCTACCAGACGGGGTCCTTGATGTGACAAACATTTGACAAACAGGCAAAGGTAGTTCTCTTTCAGATATGGCATTCACCAGCAATCTTGACACATATAAGCTGCTTAAGAGGATTTGATTTATTCAACATCTTCACTTGCAAACGCAGTAGCTTAGTCGCAGCACTTGGGCCGCTGCACAAAGAAGAGCAGATTAAGAGACTAATGCTTTTAGAACAAAGTAAAGCAGCCGCTCTGTTGTAAGCTTTGACGCTATGCTGTTTTAAATCTGCAGAAATGAAGAGCTTATAGAGGTAAGGATTCAGTAATGCCTTCATCTTCTAAAGGAATTAACAGTCTTCATGATGAAGAGGAAAATGAATCTTTGATTACTAGATGGGATAGGGCTGGCCGCAGATCTAGACGTCTTTCAACTAATCTCGTCGTCCTCTGTTGTTCATCTCTTCTGGAAACAATAACACGATGAGAAAAGATGGAAGGTGGGATATTTGAAAATTGTTTTCGGTGAAAGCGGTGACTCTGGTCTGTTGTGTTATGCACAGAGATTAGACTGAATTGGGTGTGGTCTGTTTTATCCTACCCATGTATTCCAGAATATATATATTTTTAGTTGTTTACCTTCTATTCTAGTAAACACGCATTTTCTTTCTCCTTTATTTTACTGCCTGCTACCACTAAAGGTATATTATCTGGTATATTACCCCCAGAGGCAGAGAAGTGTGTTCTGGTCTGCTTATTTGTAGACAACGCTTTCTACGATAATGAATACAATGACCATGTCCAAAAGCTATGTTTTGCCAAAGCTGTTGGGATAAGAACTGCAGTGATTTTGGTTACTTTCAAGGAAATGATGAAAAACGGTTGGATATCAACTGTTTTAGACTATTTTGAGTTATTTTTGTTGTTTATTGTTACATTTGTCTAAAGAAATGTACATTCAGCGGTAGCGGGACCTGGAGCAAGGTGGTCTAATAACATTTTCCTTGACTGTACTTTGTTTCTAAAGGACAACAGGAGGTCATTGGTTACAGCCACATACAGTGTTTCTTGGTTACAGGGCCACCTCACATAAATTAATTGAGAAAACAGGTTCCATCATTTTGACATACAGCTAGGCCAATACTTAACAAAGTAGGGCATAAGTTATCATGCAGTTCTATGCACAGACAATGACTTTGTTTACATTGAAGGTTTGAATTATGATGAATTCAGTAATGTATTATAGGAATATGCAACTGGACGTTTCAGCTCGTGTCTCATCCAAGAGGATGAGCTTTCACCCACATACAGAGCTTTGGAATAATAACCAAAATATTCCCACCTCAGCAACACATCAAAGAGGCATCTTACCCAAACCACTTAATGACAATGACTGTAACGACCAATCAATATCAATCAAATTTTATTCATATAGCCCACATTTACAAAACACAGTTTGTCACATGGGGCTTCACAGGGTTGGTAACATCCTCTATCCTTAGACCATCAGCAAGGGTAAGGAAAAACTACCGAAATAAAACCCCCTTTTATCAGAGGAAAAAAAAAGAAAGGTAGAAACCTCAGGGAGAACCACAGGTGACGGATCCACTCCCTGGACGGACAGACGTGCAGTGGATGTTACTCAGAACATGCAGTTTACAATTTCAATATACAAAGTCCTTGCTTTTGTCTTGTGCTCGTCTCGTGCATTTGTGGCAGCAGAAACTGTAAGCGTAGGACTAATTACATACTAGTCTAGTTACTAGTTATATGTGCGAGATGAAACGAAGAATCCCCCCAGCAGTCTAGGCCTAAAGCAGCATCTCCTTAAGTTGTTCTAATCGGGGCGTGCCTAATCTAATTCAAGCTATAGGCTATACAATACCCTTCATATAACCACGCCCACACTTCCCAGGTGAATCCAGGTCCACCCAACAGAATAGACCTGTAACACCCCTTTCTCCTCACTCATAGGATATAGCTTTGTTACTCCCAACTAATAGATAGACTCAAAAAGCCTCTGGGATTAGAGGTGAAATGTTTCAAAACAACTTAATGTCCAGTTACCTAACAAAACTCTTTAGCCTTGATGGATGAACCGGACTTGAGCGTGGAAGGTTCCAGGTTTGAACCACCAACTATCAAGTTGTCACTGAGGTGCACTGAGCATGGCACCATCTCTACTCACTGTTCCATCTGGCGCTCAAAGCTGCCCAATGTTCACGTTGGTGATGGGCTGAATGCACTAGGTTTGTTGTGTGCAATGGTGTGGATTACAATGCCAAAATTAGAAGGGAGTTACTTTCCATCCCTCCCTTCCTAAAAACACCTTCACTAAAGGTGCTGATTGTTAACCACATGTGCCTATTGATTTATGTGATGGTATATTATCATTTTTCAATTTCCTCTCAATCGTTGCTAGCTGTCAAGAGTAGCAATATCTACAACTGCCAAACAAACCACACTGCTCCATTCTGTGGGCCTTCATCTGTGTGGTGAGTCTACTGGAAGTTATGAGGGTCAGGACAGTGCTTTGCTCAGAGCATCTCAGTGGCAACCTGTGAAATGAAAAAATAAATAAATAAATTAAAAAAAAGTTTGTTTCCGGGCTTTCAACCATATACATACATACATATATATATAATCTTTTTTTTTTTTTTTTACGTTATTCCCAGTGGATTACCGGAAGTGCAGTGTTATACATCCCTCGATGTTGCAAATGTTGTTACATAGGATTCTCAGAATGTCTTCCCAGCTTAACGCAAGAAGTGGCAAATGTATAGAATTAGCTTTTTTGCACCAAATAATTATTGTAGTCTAACTAGACAGGCATATACATATGCCTGGCATAACACTTTTTTTTTTTTTTACCCATTTGCACCCCAACATGGACAAATAAATTGATATCGGACCTGAAACTAACATTTTCCATATTGACAAACTAAAATATTGACCTCTCATTGTTGCCTTTGAGATATGACTGTAGTTGGAAGCCAGTCCTCCCCACATAGTCTGATGGTCCACCCACTCTCTCCATTCAGTCAGTGAACGTCACAGGAAGTCAACCTCATCAGCTCATTGTAGGCTACCGTAGACTAGACTAGGAGACCAATGACAAAATAAAACTGGTATAAACTGGTTAACATTCTTTTTAAGTAAGTGTTTCTGTCCCGGAACAAAAACAATGAAAATAGAAAAAACGTTTCTGGTTTCTTTTGGTTTCAAGCAGAGTGGCAACAGTTTCCAGATGGCATTTTCATTCCTTGAACTGGTTCAAAGCCCCAGTTTGTTCAAAAGTCATCAGTTTGTCACTATGTTCAGAGTTCCTGGCTAGAAAACGCACCGGACAAGATAGCATCTATGAGGTAGAGCTTGGTTATGTTCACATGTGTGTCTGTACAGTAGTACAGCGTGGGAAAGACAGATGAAACCTCATCAGCTGAGTGATAATCTAATTAGTGCTGCAGACGAAGATTGATGGAGCCACAGAGCTAAACACACATCTTTGTGAAATTTAATTTGCACTGTAAAAGCTCCACAAATAATTCAAAATGCAATGACATTTAAACTGTGGTTTGTTTACCACAGGAATGAGGAATTACAAGCTTTAGAAGCTGTCAACTCTATATTAATAACGAGGAATAGTTGTGTGATTTGCCTTTTCTCTGTTACACAACTACAATCCAAAACAGTGGTGTCTTTGACTTTGATTCACCTTGATTTAATGTCAATCGAGCCATGCCACCACACTTATACCATTCTGACCTGCAAATTTCAATAAATCCATTGTATTCCCCTATTTTTCATGCACAATTTGTGCAAGCTTACTACAACATATTTATATTTAATGAAAAAATATATATATATATATATATATATATATATATATATCACCTTCAAATTCGATCCAGGGGACTGAACTTAACACGACCAGTTTCGTCCTGTGGTCCATAAGTTTGACACAGTGTGCACTGAGTGGGTGGTGGTGAGCCCACTTGAAGTTATGTGGGTTGGGATGGTGCTATGCTCAGAGCACCTTAGCGGCAACCTGGTATCTGGTAGAGTAACCTGAAGCCTTGCGGACCCAAGTCACTAGCTAGACCACCAATGGGTAACATTGGGTAATTGCAACAGTGATTTTCTTCTGTGAAACCAGAGTGCATGAGCTGCAGGCCTATTGTCCAAATTTGTCCCAAAGAATATGTCCTGTGACTGAATTTCAAAATAAAAAAAAAAAAAGAAGAAATTCACAAAATAATATTAGCTCTCTGACATATAAAGTAGCCGTCCTCAAAGTCTTTTGAGTTAAATACTGTGTCAAGCTCCAAAATTTAGCTCAAAGCATTTTCTACTAAAAATATCCAGGGGAAATAAACAAACACACTCTCAAAAAAAAAAAAACAGGATCTCAGTTCCTGCTGAACTGAAAACTGAACTGATGTTCGGCAACAAGATAATAAATGGCATAATTCAAAATGTGTAAATTGCCTATAAACCGTTGAGAGGTATGGAGATTTTGTGAATCCTGGAAAGCTTTTCTCATGGCCAAGAGGAATTTTCTTTTTTTTTTTTTTTCATTGGAGAATTTGCACTTTGCCTCATTCACTCACCAAAACAGATTTTTACTGCTTATTTAACCTTCCGTTTATTTCACTGTTGTTTTGCCAGCATTATGCTAAACTGTACTTTCCCAATGTCTTGTTGACAGCTTCAGAGAAGGTGAATGCACTGTGTGAGACAACTGCTTACTGCCGTCCTTTGCATACCGGCGGCTCATCTCCTTCCTCACCCTCAAGTGATGCCCCCCCCCATCACCCTCCCCCTATGTTGACAGGGCCCATTTTAGATGAAGTGTCCTTTTGTGTCACGTACCTTTTTCATCAGTGAGAACAAGTTTTTTTCTCCCCCCTCGCATATCCTACAAGGCCCTCTCAACCTCAGATTTATTGTCAGTGTGGAGCTGTAGTCGAATGCTTCCTCCGCGTGATATATTTTCACGGATGTCCTGACATTTTCGAGAGTGGCAATGAGCTTTTACCATCAATAAAACACACTTTTGTCGGTGGAGACAACTGTAGAGGTCGATGGGAGTGTTGAAACATGTTGTGTTGAGATTTAAGTAAAAGGTGAAATGTTTTGACTTTATCATTTAAATTAAAGTCCTCCTCGACTTGTACGGAGCAAGTGTGTTTAAACAGTGAACACTATCTTTTATGTTATATTACTTGCCGTACCATCTGTCCTTCACCCACTTTTCATCTTGCCTTCATCAATAGAAGGGAGCATAGTTCCCTCTTTCTTCAACCCCTCAGTGCATATACGTTAAACTGTTTTTTTTTTACAAGAATTTTTAAGCAAATATTTTTTAAGACGTTGCGATTTCCTGTGATTTGTGAATCACTTCATTATAAAATAAAACAAGCAATTGTTTTAACCATGAAAAAAAAAAAAAACAAACAGGCTTGAACAACATAAAATCATAGTCTGCTCTGACTCATGCTGATATTTTTTAAATGACATAAAACCACCTTGTAACTTTTCCATCATCATAAATAATCTGATTTAGATATTCTGATTGCATTTTTATTTGAGCTGGTTTACAAGGAATAAAATTATGTAATAAAATATGTTTTTGTGTTGTTACTGTGACATCATGGTTTGCATTGATTTCTCATCCTTGCATTGCTGTTGAATCATGATATGCAACGTATATGTTGGACAATTTGCAAAGAATTATGTCCTGGGAGGAAGAGAAACTTTCTTCTTTCCCTGTGTTTCCCAAGAAAAATCACCCCCTGCTTTGCTTATTTGTGGAGGAAATAAGGAAGGAAATCAAACTCCTTGTTATTATGTCATACATCACAAAATGTGACCTGGATTTTACCCATCGCCACTTACTCAGTGCTTGTAAATATGGACCAGAAACCCCTGAAGTCCAACACTGCCCCATGCAGCAGAATGGATTCTAATTACCTCGTGTGAGCTACGTTGTTCCATTGTTGGACATCATAAATCCAAGGAATGACTGCTCTCTTCTGGGCATTGATGATGTGACTAATCAATATTTATTTGATGCTTCTCTGACTATCAATACAGCGATACCAGTGGATCAAACTTCACACGTCCATCAAAACCCAAATTGTGACAAAGAGAGGAAAACTCTGATTGTTGACTGCCATCATGGACTCCAGAACCATTGAAGGGAATGGTGAAGATCCAGGATGAAAAATACCATGTGCAAAGCAACAAGTCTTGTAGTTTAAATAAAGAATGAAGGTAGAGGTAGAGTGGATTAAGCATCATGGCCACAGCTGAAGCTGATAAGACTCTGCTCAGAGTGAAAAAAAGACTTGTGTGGCAATTCCATTACATCAGAAACACAGCCTGGCATTAAAGGTGAAGGTTTCAGGTTTGTTCAATTATTATGGCAATTTGTATTTTTGCAGTCTTCATGTGCCTCCCTGTTCTCCTTCATTGCCTGTGGGCGGTGTTGGGCATGCATTTATATATTGAATTAATATATTAGTGCACCTTCATAAGGGAAACATGCAAAAGTGCAAATACTATACATTCAACGTATCTGCATTATAAGAGGTAGAACAGACATTACTCAGACATCACATTATTAAGTAGTCTGCATAACTGTCATGTTTCCTTGACAAATGTATATATTTTGTGTGACCTTCTGTAAATAGCTATCTTGAGCTGTTGGTGGCCTAGTGGTTAAGGAAGCGGACCCCCGGTTCAAATCCCCCTTACCAGCAGTGGCCAGCAGTCCC
>JAFBJS010055064.1:100712-120229 GCA_016785265.1 Paraplagusia blochii | reverse complement strand
TATTATATTGATATATTGAAGAGTACGTTCAATTTGCAAAAGAGAAAAAAAGACAAAAATAGCTATAAGGATTTAGTAAATAGCTAAAAGGAGTCTAACTCAAAGAGAATAACAAATATTATCACTAAGATGACATAGCTATGGCGGAAAACATACTGAAAATGTATAAGCATGAATCACAAACAAAAGCATCTTACAAACAAAAACCTATTGTTGTTTCTGTATTTAACAGACATTTTTATAACATACCTTTATCATCCCAGGAGTTCCTATATCTCCATACAGACCCCTCCATCCTCTGTTCCCCTTCTCTCCCTGCAGAAGGAAATATTTTAGGCCAGATAAGATAGATAAATATGGACTTCATCTATTCTTAGGTGGAAATTACTGAAAAGGATCAGTGTTCTTTTATTTTCAGTGAGAATAAACTACAGTGTGTTTGGAGATGAGGTTCAGTATCTTCTAAACTCATTCTAGACTGTGGTGATGATAGAAGGTTCTGCTGAGACCTTTGGACCTGGTGGTCCCATTACTCCTTGTGCTCCTTGTTCTCCCTCTGGACCCTCCACACCAGGTTTGCCCTAAAAACAACACAACACCGTTTTTCTTTTTTTTCATTTAATAAAGTAATGTATAATATAGTGTAATACTACCCTAATGATGACGCTAATATAATACAGCCTGTTCTTAAATTTGGGTTCAATATAAAATAAACATACATTTTGCATTAATTTAACAAAAACAAAACAAAGCAAATTGCTTCATTTTACAATTGTATTGTTTTATCTATGAACTCACTGCTACGTATAGCCAAATGTTATTATAGCTTTGGGTTAATGATAAAACCACAATTAGCAGCCACAAAATATCAGAACAGAGTGGTTGCCTAACCAATTAGAAGAGAGCTACAAATAATAATAATAATAACATGAATTGGCAAATGCTAAATGTGTGTGTTTCAGTGATATTACCTCAGGTCCTCTGGCTCCTCTACAACCCTTCACAAAAAGATAGAATACATATGAACAAGGCTATTTTTCCACAACTCTGTTGTATTAATAAACTGTATGTATAAAGATACAATGCAAAACTGTCAAAACTGACTCTATTTACCTTTTCACCCTTAGGTCCCGTGATAATGTCTGAGATATCAACCTGAGATATAAACACAAAAAGCATAAATGGCTTAAATTAAATGTTATGCTACTTTTAGGGCGCCTGTTTCAGATGCGCATGCACATGATTCTCATTATTATTATTATTATTATTGTATTATGTGGGTGCGTTTGAGTTTCTCACCATCAGCTCTGCTTTATGTTCAAGTGGAGGATACGGTGGCGGAGGAAGAGGTGGAGGAAAGAAGGAGTCACAGTTTTGACTAAACCACCTGCTGCTCCTGCCTGAAGGAAAACCTACCGATGATAAAAAAAACATGTCTTTAAACAAACACCACTCTCCAGTCACAGGCAGACACAAACGCCACCACAAATGGAGGTAAGATGAGGGAACAAGCGCATGTCAAGACATCCCTTAAGAACTGTGGTTATCCCAAATGGGCTTTTCTTTAAACCACTAAGTAAAGGCCTACAGAGAGGGAGGACAACAGGAACAGTGTTAAAGAAGCCATTTTTGTCCACCTGGAAAAACCATCTCTCAACAGAGGTGGTGGTTTGAGACATGACCTTTCACCCACCAACAAAGCCCTTTTGGGAACAATACCCAAAAGATTACACTTGTTTGAAACAACCTGTTTCACATATTTACTAGCAGTGTGACCAAAACCACTACCACAATGACGGTAACAACCCATCAGTACCCACCCAATGACTGGTATCACACTTCACAGGTATCTCCAGGTCCACCCAACAGGAGGGACTTGAAACACCCCTTCCTCCTCACACACAGCATATAACTTCTGTTACTCCCCACTGACAGTTAGAACTGAAGAAGCCTCTTGGATGAGAGGTGAAATGTTTTCCAAATAACTGAATGTCCAGTTGCCTAGCTAAACTCCTTGACCATGACCTGGATGACTGAGAACCTTCATCGACATGTCTTTAAACAAAGTACTGTTGTCGCTTTTAGATAATTCTACCATGTTTTCATTAACAGTAACATCATTTACGAGGTATGGCCAGATAGTAAGCACCCCATAAGCGACATTTATTTCTGTTTGAATAAAAGTATCGTACCCACCCTAATGTTCATACCGGTGTGGCTCAAGGTATATGTTCTCTATACCAGTGCTTCCCAATCTTTTTCTGTTACCCCCACCCAGCAAGAACAAAACAATTCACGCCCCCCCACCGCTCCACCCACTCTCCGTTGCAACTATAAATAACAGCATTTGTCTATAAAATAGTTCTAGCTACACCTCTGCATAACATCGTATCCTTGTTAACATAAAGAAAACAAAAAAAAGAGATATAGTTCAACTTACAAGGATGTGCAATTACACTTTAATGTAGTACGGCGAAAAAAAAAACATGTTCCCCAGGGTCACATGCGCCCCCCTCAGCATCGCACCGCGCCCACCGCAGGGGGGCCCGCCCCACACTTTGAAAACCCCTGCTCTACACCATCACTGACTGGGCACATAACGTGGACTTAAAAGCAGTTTTTGCAACTAAAGTGCAGCGGACTTGGATAATACATCATAATCCGTCAAGTATAATATTAGTATTATAATATTTAATTTCCACTACCAGTGGTGGCAGAATTGTGTCAGCAGGGCTTCAGGTTGCCAGCTACCAGGTACCAGGTTGCCACTAAGGTGCTCAGATCATAGCACTGTCCAGACCCACATAACTTCCAGTGGACTCACAACCCACACGAAGGCTGACAGTATGGAGCTGTGTGATTTGGGCAGCAGTCATGGAGACAGCTGCCCCTATGTCCAAGTAAAGGAAAAGAGGATGAATGATGAATGAATGAATTTCCACGTACTGGTTGTGACAAATGGTGCAGCAAATCGAAAGCCACTGAGCAAGGCAGTCCATCGTAGAACCAGTGTGGTCAGCATCTCCTGTCCTGTAACCTGTCAAAGATGGCGATAAAAACGGAAGAGGAAATCTTACCATGTTAAATAGCATCTCTACTGTAGTCCAACATGGATTTAATTCCAATATATTGTACAATGGTAAAAACAAATAGCAAAAGATTATTCTTTTCTGAATCGTCTTTCAGATGAGATCCCCTGGTCTCCTGCTGCTCTCTGGACCCTTTACCTGTTGTTTTCACAGGCTAAAGGAACCAGTGGGTCCTTTGTGTCTTACCTCAGATGATCTCAGTTTCCTTATCCCTCGTCCCAGCTCTGTCACTGAAAATGTGTGTGCGCGTTTGAGGCGGAGGACGATCTTGTCCTGCAGTGGACAGACATTTCCTCAGCGCTGCTTGTCTTCCTGGTCAGTGTCCAGCAGAGCTGGAGACCAAACTGCTTTGCTTGCACGCCAGCTTCGACTTATCTGGATATAAGGCCTGGAAATGCAGTGCATGCAGATGCTGGCAGCCTTCAGCAGGAATAATCAGATAATTAGTTGAAGTAGGAGCCAAAGAGAGAACTGCTGCCCATCAGGGTCTCAGTGAAGAGGAGGGAACGGTAAAAACAGACCATAGCATCATCTGTCTCGTTTTGTTACAGAGGATATTTCAATTTTGAGTCCCAAACATTAGACAATAGGTCATTGTGACACACGGGAAGTATATTCTGTGGCAGTGATTTTCAACCTTTTTTGAGCCGTTGCACATTTTTTACATTTACAAAATCCTCCGGCACACTACCAACCAAAATGACATTTTAAAACACAACATACAATACATATAGTTAATAATATAGTACCAAAATGTATTTATACTCAGCGTGAAACCTGGCCCGTTTCAGTGAACACAGGTTGTATATCCCGGCAGGAATGTTAGTAAGACATGCACGAAGCTCTTCCTCAACAGCTCTGTCTCTGTTTTTAATTTTTATCGCAGTCAAGCTTGAGAAGCTCAGTTCACATAGATATGCGGTCGAAAACGGGAGCCAAAATGTCAAAACAGCTTTGTTGGCCAGAATGGGGAACGTTGGCAACAGATAATCAAAAACTTTCCAACGAAAGATCAGCAAAGTTTAGCTTTAAACAACAATGGTTGATTAGGTGATATTAGATCATTTCCCACGGCACACCTGACGATCTCTTACTGCACACTGGTTAAAAAAAAAATCACTGTTCTATGGCATCTACTGTACACAAGTTTTACATTAAAAACAATAATACAACCATATACCTCTGGAATTTCACCATTTGAAATGTACGTATATATTTTACAAGTTATCAAAAGTACTTTGTGCTTGTTTCAGAAAATTACATGCGATTATAAAATAATCTGACTTAGTCCAATGATTAAAAATTATATATAACTGAACAGTCAAATAATTTTTAGCTGAGGATAACGGTGATCACCCTAATCTGGGCATAAATTAAACTCCAAAAGAACATGCTGAGAAGATGCAAATAAAGTCATGTTGTTATACGTTAAAGAAATAAAAAAACTGTCAAAAATGTTGACTAGGAACAGAATTTGTTGAACACAGCATAACATAAACAGCCTACATAACATAGCAAGCTGATACTAAACACACTTCTAAAAAAGACAGAAGAAATAGAAATTGACGAACTTTAAAAATCTGAATTTTTAATTGAATTATGCACAAAAACACAGACGTGAGACATGTCACTGTCAGTATAGGACAAATTTCTTCAGAAGACTGACATAGGACCAGCAGCAAAACCAGAAAAAAAAAAAGTTTAAATTTTAAGCTTCACTTTTTAAAAATAAGTCATTGCTGAAGCATTTCATGTTATTGGAAAAAAGGAGAGCAGACAAACTACACGATTAAAGTTGCTGTTTAAAAATTTGACCAGACAAGTTGGAAACGAATGTTACACAGAGAATAAAAAAATGTACAAGAACACTGATGAGTTCATTAGTTTTAAGCAGCCTAAAAACAAGTACAGGAGAACGCAAGGGACAAAAATATGTACAGATTTTAAGGTCTGGTCTATACTAAATGTCTAAAACGCTATAAAAATTTCTGACAGCACTAAAGTGTGACAGTGCTTCATGTTTTTAAAATACAGGAAAAAAAAAAAGATAAGATGAAAAAATGAGTCTTCGTTATTGAATGATGTACACAGGTTGGATCGTTTCATCCACAGTCACTTTCAGGAGTCGCAAGTGCATCCTCTTCTCATTGTAGTCCAGCAAGAGCAATGGGGCTTTTGTTTTAATTTTTACTTCCTGTCTGACATAGACGCTTCTGGAGCTCTAACACCACACAGCTCATGAGACCACCCAGATGACTGTGCATCTGAACCAGCTGCTGAGAGGAGCAGTGCCCTAGTTCCTCAGAGGTCATCCTTGAGGTAAGGGACTCTACTTCAGATAGGAGTCCAACAGGAGGGAGTTTGTCTTCTGTCAAGATGTCAGTAGTCTGAACTTCGACGGAGGCTGCCAATGCAGCTGCCACCTGGTCCTCCTCTTCCTCCTCCTCCTCCATCTTTTCTTCTCGTTCCTCTGTATTCATTTCAGCAGGAACAACCTCCTCTCCCAATGTTGTTGCTGCGAATACAAAGGGTGTCACTTGTAAGTGGGTCAAAATTTAACACCGACAAAGAAAATTTGAAACCTTTCCCACGGAGAATAAGAGGTATTTTTCAATCTTTACTCTAACACAGCGAGGACCAACTGATAGACACCAATTTCCTTAGAATAATCCTACAAATAATCTGTCTTATTAAGACTACTTATTACTCACCGAGTGTCTCAGCTGAGTTTTTGTCTTCTCCTTCCTCATTTTGAGGAGCAGGCGTCTCCTCCGGCTCCGAGGTCAGGAGCTCCATTTCCTGAAAACTTTTCAAGTCATCGCCATTTCGACTTTTACGCTGTAAGAGGAAAAATACATAAAACGAGAGGTGATGAGTTAAAGCCATTGATTTGTTGAGATGGTGCTGCAGCCTTCTGTTACCGACTCACCTGTTGTTCATACAGTTTAAGTGCCTTCTTTACATTGGAGATCTTGGGGGAGCGTATAGGCAGAATTTTGATTTCTGTAGGAGTCAGAGCACTGAGGTCGCCCACAGTCTTGATGTTTTTGGCTCTGACCAGCTGCCCAAACCCACGACACCTGTGACAAACCATTACAATGCAACATGTTTTCACTTTGACCTTTTTTAAAAGACAACGTTTGTTCTACCCATTTAATTAATCACTGACCACATGGTGGAAGAAATCTGAGGCAGCACAGCTTCTACAGGAGCAGAGCAGCCAACCAGAGCAGGATACACACAGTCTTTGGGGATTGGTCGTGGTTCCTGACTCATTTCAGAAATCTAAACAATAAAAAAAGGGAATTGTCAAACAAATGAACAGTTCGATGGGAATCACAACCACTGTTAATTAGTTTTGACTATATGACTATATCCATTACGTATGGCACAAAAAACCCCTTTGAATCATTTTTTCCCCTTCTCAATTTCTGTATTCTTGTTCTGTTTTTATAAATGCAACAATTCTGTTGAGAGCAAAGAAAACATTTAATTGAACTGCGAAACTAGTTTTTCTGTTGGACAATCAATACAATACAATGTTTCTACAATGTTTATGTAATACAATATGGTCTTTGAATCAAGTCTGTCTTCCCTTCTTTTCAAAGATTGTGGATGTTGCATACCAAACATTTCTTGGAGCTCTTGGGCCCTGAATTCATTAAGTTTCTGGGACTTCTCATTAACAGGCCTTTAGTTGGAGTTGTGATGAACTGAAATGAAAACAGATAATGGGACTCATCATATATGGCAGACAACTTCTCTTGAACAAAGTTTCACAGGTCAAAACTGTAGCAGGAATTAAAAAAAAAGAAGCAATTTTCTTACCTTAGGTTGTGGGATGCTACAAACTTTGGATCTTCTGGGTGAACATGTCCTGACAGCTGGGCTGCGACGGTCAATGTCATCCGCTGTTTCCTGCTGCTGGATAGGATCAGCAAAGGACACACGTCTGGACTACAATAAAGGTAAAATCAGGTTAACGCAGATCATTTACATAAAACAAAAAAAAAACTTAAGAACCAAAACTTTTCTTACTTTGACTAAGGGTGAAACTGAAGGCGAGTCCTCCTCAAAGGGTCTCTTCTGGCCCTTCTTCAGTATACTGGTGGAGGGGGAAGCCAAAGGGGACCAGGTTCCCCTGGTCCTTCCACTGGAGGGGCTTTGTGCTACATCTGAGGCAATGAGAGCTTCAAGGTCTTTCTTCACTGGAGATTCATATCCATTCGTGGTGGTTGTAGATGGCAACTCACTAAGATTACTTGGCACATTATTCAAATTTTCAACTATGTTTTTCTCTTCAGCAACACTTTCAGTTTGTTCTTCAGCTTCAATTTCTCCAGTTTGGATTTTGCTATGTTGATGATCATTTTCCTGATCATGCAAGATCTTTTCCTCAGCAATGGTTTCTGAATGTTGGTTTGAGAGCTGGGGTTCATCTTCCTCTAACTGCTCAGCTATGACTGTCTTGTACTCACTGTTGTCTCCATCAGAAGACATGGTTTCCACAGGAACATGTGGATCTTCTTGATCTGGAACAGAAATTTCAATGCCATTTTCACCGTCACTAGTTTCAGGATCTTTGTCGTTTTCTGGGCAGCCTTCGACCTGAGGCTGCTCTGCCTTCTCATTGGTCACCATTTCATTGTCAGCAGGAGCTTCGCTTAGATTTTTTTCAGCCTGTTCATTTCCTAAGCAAACAGGATCTGGGTTTGTTGAGCACTCAGTTACTTCAAGTGAAGAGATTTCCTGATTGTTCCCTATAGCTTCCGGTATTCCTTTTTCCATATTCTCTTCCGGATTGGCAGGTTCTATGGGTAAAACACCACCCTCGACCTCAACCTCAGACTCTCTGCTTTGGGATTCCAGGTTGTATTCTTCTTGACTCGATTCAATATCCTCCATTTCTTGGCTTGTCTGGGATTCCAAATCTATTGAATATTCTTCATTACTTTGTGAATCAACAATTTGAGAATTGTCTTCATTTGCATCAATGCCATGTTTAACAGCGGGAGAATCTTGAGAAGCTTTCCTCTTTCGTCTCTTGGGCAAAAGGGACATGCTTTCTTCTAATGATAGAGGAGACTTTCCTCTTGTACGAATGCCTGAACCTTGGGAAGAGTCTGCAGACTGTGAGATTCTTCTAGTTTTTCCCCCAGCAATATTACTTGTGGACGTACTACTAGTACTTCCTTCTTCTGCTTGCTTGAGAAGTGAAGACCGTCTCAACCTTTTTAATGATTTAGTACTGTCGACAGGGTCTGCAATATCTGCCTTACTCTTTTTAGAATGTCCCTTTTTAGGCCTACCACGGGGCAGGCGCACAGGTTGAGACGACTCCTGACTGAGATCAACCCCAATCTCCACTGTCTGGTCAATGCCTTTAACCTCTAACTGAGAATTACCCGTCTCTGGTAGAATATTTTCTGCCAGCTGACCCTGGGACTGGTCTGCAACTTGAGATGATGTGATCATCTGTGAATCAATCTTTTCTTTGTCGAGATTTTCAGCTGTAGTGGAGGAAGTGATCACATCCGAATCTGTGTTCTGCTGTTGAGGTTCTTTCTCTGTCTGTTCAGTAGGCTCTGTGCCGTTAGGTGCATCCGCGCTTTGAGAAGAAGTGTCTTTAGAGAGTCTATTCTGGTCCAACATCTGAGACAAGTCACCAGTTGGAGGAGAAGAAAAGATCTCAGAGTCCTTTTTTGGTTCATTACTATCCTCATTCTTTACACTGGCGTTGGTAATGCTTGTTTGTGTGGTCACCTGGCTAATTTTTTCTTCTGAAATATTTGTCGTTATGTCTTTTTTATTATTCCCTAATGGTGCCTTTTTTCTACCACGCCGTCCACCCAGTGACTGGCTTTCACCATCAGACTGCAGGTCAGATTGGCTGGAGTCGTGACCTTTGCTGCTTTTTTGCTTGGATTCCGGACTTGTCAGAAAATCTCCAGTGCTGCTAAATAGTCTGGTTTTTTGTTGCTTCCTACCCTGGGATGACGGTGGGCTTACGGTACCCTTTTCCTTCTGTGCCCTTGTTCGCAAATTATCTTTGGCAGTCTCCTGGAGGCTTCTTCTGGTCACTCTGCCTTGTACTGTGTCCGAATTTAAAATATCATTTTTAGCACTTCCTTTAGAACGTCTCTTTTTCACTAGTGAGAATTTATGATCTGCCTCTTCTTGGTCCTCACCAGGTCTCAGTGGTCTGGATTTACTACGCCTAGATCGCCTGGTTTCACCTTGCGATGCATCTGACACTGATGTCTGAGAGTCGGCCAATTCCTCTTCCTCTTGACTAGATAGTTGTGAAGCTGTTTGATTCTCCTCCACTTCTGTGTCAGCTTGGGTGTCTGGTATGGCTTCATCTTCTTCTGTTGTGTCACTAGAGAGTCTCTCAATCAATCTTACAGGCGTTGCTATATTATTCCCAGAATCTCTTGGTCTCCTAGGGGACTCAATAAAATTGTCCAAAGAAGTCTTAGAAGTCTGAGGATCCTCACCCACAGAAATTTTTGTTGAAGGAGATGAGGGAGATTTGCTCTTGTCATGATCATCCTGGGCATCTTGAATGCAATGGCTAGTAAATACACTTGATGTACTGCTTGGGCTGGCAGATTTGCCTTCCTCATATTTCTCCAAAGTTATGAAAGACTGGCGCCGACTGTTGGATTTCTGTGGTGTGCCAGAGACCAAATCTGATACAGAGGTGTTAAGACTTGTGTCTTCTTTAGACTGAACCTCCATGTCTGCTGATATGGCATCCGTTTTGGTCTCTTCAATGGAAACCTCTTCTGATTCTGAAAGAATATTGTCATCTGCTTCTCTTGGGCTGGGAAAGTCTTGAGTCTCCTTTGCCAAAACATTAGCATTTTCCATAGTTTCTCTTGTTTCCTGCTGAAACAAAATTAAGTTCATATCCCGTCAGGAAATCAGAGATTACTTTAAAGAAATCAGGATATTCTTGGTACATTATTAAAAAAAAAAAGCACAATTATTTTACACAATTTTATGGACCTATGCAAAATGGAAACAGCTTAGGTAGTTTGACAGTACATGTATCTAATAGGGTTAAAGAATAAATACATCTATATTAAGTTGGAGATTCAATGTAATTACCTTTTCAGAATCTTCTTTCACTATAGGCTCATCTTGCTTTGCTGGCAATTGGTCCCTGGTGGAAAAAATATAAATATGTATAAATCAATCATTTTTCAAATGACCATCTTCAAAATCATATTCAAAAAGTTGAGAACTTACAAAGAGTCTTCTTGACTCTGAGTGTATTGGGTGAAGACTGTCGAATCCATAGAAGCATCAAGATTGTTGTACATGGCAGGAATGTCGACCCTGTACCAGGGAAATCATGAGCTTGAAGACTAATTGACTCATAAGCATAATGTTCAAAAAGACATAACAAATCTGACCTTTTGGTCCTTTTTACTTCTTTCTGATGCTCTGTCAGAATTCTGTCCTTGGTCTCAGGGGGTATGAAGACAAAGTCGATGGAAGCCTCTTCTTCCAAAACCTCTCTCCGTGGAGGTTTTGGGGATCCAAAATCCAGTTTTGTCTGTATGTTTTTCAGAAATAAATAAAATGGCTTAATACGACAATTTGACCCAAGTCCAAATAGGTCATATATTTTAAATGAAGTATGCCACTTTAAAAAGTATACTAGAAAGATTACAATCATTGAATTACTTAAAAATACTATTATCCAAAAACTACAAAAGGCCTTAAATCCAGAAACATGTGCATGTATGTCCTTTAAGAGATTTATGAAATATATTGTACTTAATCTTCTAAATTTTTAACCATTCAATGACTTTATTTTGTAGACTCACAGAAACGTTCCTGGACGTCTTTGTGGAACCTTTGGGGTCCTGCATCTCATCGGCCTTAGCCAGAAGTGAGTCTTTTTTCCCAACAGACGAAACTGTTATCCCGCTGAGTTTAGTCTCCATCTGAGAACTTTCACTCTGAGATAATGCACAAACAACATTTCATTAGAACTGAAACATCTTAGGATTTTATTTTTTAACGATTTGAGGAACTCACTGAATATGTTGCACTTAAATCTTCAGAAACTCTGACAACTTCAAATCCAGGAAGGATGATTGGAGTTTTATGCTTTACCTGACTCAGAATTGGCCTGCAGTAAACAAACAAACAAAAAAAGGCTTAGACAATGAACTGACAAAGATATACTGCTTAATTTATATTGAGCTGTCCAAGTAGGGAACATGCAGCCTTCAGTGGATTCTTGTAAGACTTCCGTTATCCTACATTCAACCCTTTAGCATCAGCCTACCACAGACAACACAGCATCTCTTTATTGAATTGTTTTTAGTGAATTGGTCGTGACACCACATTGTTGACGAGGGAAATAATGTCGGCATCTGTAACTGAACTGATATTTTTAGTCTGATTAGGCTTAAACCTCAGTCTTTCTTATCCTGAGTAGACCTTGTCATGCAAAGACAAATAGTCACCCCTTAAATAATAGCCATTAAGGACAATCAGTCAGTCTGTTTTCTACATAAGTTTGAGAAGAACCCATTCATATAAGCAATGAGAACTTGTTACCTGATGTCTTCAGAGTAAGTGAGGCAAGAAGAGTTAGCAAATGTTGCATTCCAGAACTGGGTGATGGCAGTGCGAAGTAGCTTGCTCTTGTGTGGAAACAGCACACAAAGCAAAGGAGAAAGAAGAGAGAGTAGCTCATTGTCAAAGGCCAAAGTGGAGCGACTCTGTAGGCAGCCCAGGAGGTCAGAGAGAAGCTTCTCCAACTACAAGAAAAAAAAAAACAAAACAAAGAAATATAGAGAGCAGCAGAGAGGGAAGTAAATGGAAATGCCAAAAATGTGAATGAAACTCATTTCCTTCTAATCTGTTTAATAAGGTTTAATTTTTACCTTTGTTATAGCCTGTGTTGTAAACACTCGTGGCTCGGTCCCTGCATATTTGTAGAAAAGTGTCAGTGGTTGAATGAGGGAGGCGAGAGCCTCTCGGACAGCATTGGCCAGGATAAGATTAGCAAAGAGAGTGGACATGATGGTGATGAGGGTAACTGCGGTGGATTCAGAAAAGGTCTCTGTTTTCTCCAAGTAAACTTCCAGACACTCGACCAGTAGGGACAGGAATGCCGACAGGTTACCCAGAGCCTTCTCCCTTTTCTTCATCCAGTTAGCTGGAGTGCGAGGAGCTGTAGTACACAGACACAAAAGTGAATCTCACTTCCAGAAGATTCCTATAAGTCATTGATTTGAGTTGTCTTACACTTAGGTTTCTGCTGAAACTGAGGAGAGTACGGCGAGAAATCAGCACACTCCATTATAACATGAAGAATAGTTGAAACTCCACCCAGATTTGAAGGAACCTAAAAAGGTTTTTACAAAATAAATGTACACATTTTTAAGGTTCATTTTACAGGTGTCAGTATACAATACATCTAATAGTAAAAAACAGTTAGCTAAATTTCTCAAGTCATAATTTTACATTTTAACGGTCACTTTCAGAACCACACGTTTTTCCTGAACTTACTAATAAAGACTCCTTGTTGATAATGCCCGTCATCTTTCCACAAAGCTCCTCACAGCAGACATTCTCCTCAGCAGTGACCACGAGGGCTGAGCAGCGAGCAAAACATTTGTAGAGCTTGGACCAAGTTGACAACATGGACTTATGGGAAGCCTGTGTAAAATAGATACTTATGTTAAAAAAAAAAAAAAGACTTTTCTTCTTTAAGCAAAAATATATGATCATAAACAGATGACATACAGACCTGCTGGAGTGGTGGATCAGTAGACAGTAAATGCCTAACTGGGAAAAGCAAGGCAGAGTGCATGGCACTGAAGTTGTGTTCCAGGGCATCGCCTTGGTTCACTTCATTTGACTGAAAGAATGGGGCAAAATAACTCAGATTGATACAAAGTTGAACATATTTCTATATTTGAAAAGTTTAAAAATCCCCAAACTTTGAACTTAGTCCATACACTGATCTACAAACCTATACGATCTTGTAAAAACTCTCACCTAACCTATGGCTTTATAAAAAAAAAAAAAATCAAATACATTTTTTTATTTCATGGCTGCATCACATAGATAAACATCTTAAACAGATTTCACATAACTCCCTTGGAAACACTTCAATTTCTGCTTAGTGAAGTGAAGGTGATGCAAGACTGTCTTATGTAAAGCTGTATCAAATATACTGTATGTATAAATACTATTTTGGTTAAATTTACACGTCAAAGTAGTTTCCTAATCATAGCATTTGAAAAAGACACACTTTAAGTACATATTACAAACATAATGTTTCTCCAAGCTTCAGTATACCACTTATCTACTTTCCGATATTCAAGTTTAAATTGTCTGGACACAACTTGCATCAATACGGTAGTCAACACACCTGCGTGATGGTGTCAGTCAGCTGGTTGACAATCATGCTCCACATCCTCCACAGATGTTCTTTAGTCTGCAGGGATTTTGCATTCACTGTGATGGCTTCCAGCACTGCCTCAGCAAACGCCAAAGGACAGGTGTGTCCTGACAAGCCATAGCCCACCAACATTTGAAGGCTTTGGAAAAACCTGGCAAGAAAAGGTTTTGAGAATTAGATCAAACAAAAGCACATTTTATTCAATTTTTTCTGTTACATCTCAAGGCCTACCTCTCATCCTCAATATATACAGACAGCATGCTGCTTTTGAACATGAGAAGGATAAGAAACAGAGCTGGAGTTCCCTAGAGAGCAGGAGAAAAATATTAATGATCCTCTGTGACAGTAAGTTCATCAAATGCATTGATTTTCAAGTATTTACAACTAAATTAAGACGACGGTTGACTCACATTAAGCACATCCATCTTTCCAACTTGGTAGGAGGCAGACCCAAGAACCCTCTCTGGAATATTTGTCACAGTGACCTCTAACAGAACCTGATGACACAGACCGGGATAGTATGGACAAGTTTACTCATCCCTTAAAACAATTAACAGTCTGGCTAACCTACAGTGCATGTGTGTAGTTACACCTGACATGTGCCAGAAAGAAAACAACCCTTCCCAGTTTACAGAACATCACAGGTCTGTTCCAGTCTTACCAGAACTCTATCCACTGAGAGAGCTTCAGAAGTAACGATGTTCTGTAGAGCTTGAAGTGTCTGAGTCAGAACCTCGCACCCCTGACGATCCTTTTTACTGCCTACCAACACCCAGGGAGGAGAAAGTGGTGTAAACACTGAAGCCAAATCAGCCAAGTCCAGACTAAAAATATTCTGACTGACCAAGGAATGGGTCATCATTGGGGTGAAACCCCTCAGTGAATGTTGCTCAACAGCAATTCAGAGCACAAAGCCCTGAATTCAGACTTAAACTGATCAGAATAGTGATGGTGGGTCAAGTGAGAAGCAGGGTCAAGGTCTTTGAGGCCCTGCTCCATGTGAACCAAGACCCAATCACAGTGTTCTTTGTGACGCTGCAAGGTGATATCTACAGCTTTAAGATACCACCCAGCAGAGCAGCATTCACAAATAAGGTGAGCAGGGTTCTTTGTTCAGATAACCTACAATTTATGAGTTTTATAGCCTTAGAAGAACTCAAGTGCTTACCAGAATCTATGGTCAAGTTGACAAATCCAACAAGACTTTTCCATATGACAGCCAACAAAGAATCTGCGGGGTGGTAGAACAGAGGCAACTTTTTAACCAATCACTCTTGATAAAATAATTGTTACAATACAGCTTTATATCAAATGATAGGAAGGCTTCAAAACAAGTAAAAGAATTAACCTGGTGCGTCTTTGCCAATACTGATGAATGCATCTTTGACGTTGGAGATGAGAGAAGAAGCATGTTTAGTAAAAGAGGAGGCTCCAGTCAGTAACGGTTGGTTTAATGGCTCTAAAAGAGAAAAAAAAAAACAGGAAGAAAAGTCGGATATTAAATCAACTTCTTAAACCAACAGCAAGATTTGACAATTATGGTTTGTGTATGAACCTCCGTGGCATTTTAAAACTAAGACAAACATTAAGATCACATGTGACTCTCACCAAGACTGAGTGTGAGTTTCCTTTTTGCTGCAGCAGCAACAGCCTCTGGACCAAGGAAATAGTGAAACAACATCTCCAGTCCCAACAACTGGATAGAGGGAAAGGTGCACGGGACGATGGCACTGGAGTTTAGAGCCATACGAGGTGTCGTTGCGCTGGGGATGTTAGAAGTGCCTGCAATAGAAAGTTTTACAGACTTCACCAAGACTTTAATATTATGACAAGGGGATTTAAAAGCAGAGCAGTAGAGAAATGAATGGTCTTGTAAAGGAAAAGCAATAATATGCTTAAAACATTAGCTACTTCAAAAACTAACAGTGTTTTGTTTTTTTTAACTAACTTTTCACAAACACCATCAAGAATGAAGAAACGTTGACATGTGAACTTACCAGTTTTGGGTGTGCTACAAGGCGTCACAGCACCATTTTGTGTCACAGCTCTAGAGGGAGTCCCTGGGGCTGTTAAAAAGTCACATCCTATAGTGCACTGAAGCAAAGGCAAAGAAACCTGCACAGAGAATAAGTAATAATAAACATATGACATCATGCTTCTTCTATTGGCATATTGTTTTGTTGTCTGAGTATTTCTATGCACATCAGCCAATACCTAACCTGATCAAAGTTGGACGACAAGTTCGGTCCCAGTTGGACTATGAGGTACCACCAAACCTCCACTTTGGTGAGGAGCAGGGCTTCTGTCCTGACGTTGATGGACAGGAGTGGCTGCATCAACAGCTTCATACGTTTAGTGCTGCACAGAATGTCTTAAAAATAAAAGAATAAAAGAATAAGACATAATCAAAGTTAAAATATTGATTAGTGTCTTCAAAATACTCACCAGGATTGAGGGCAAAATTATCTATAAGGCTCTTCCAGGCAATGAAGGCTATTTTTTTGACGGCTGGAGATGAGCTACGGAAGCCGAGCTCCTCAAGATGGAGCAAGGAGTTAATGAAGGGGCCTCCTCTGTGCAGCATCTGCATGAAGAAAAATAACGGTATATTTAATGCAATTGTCTGTGGGTAGTTTTAAATATCAATTATCTGCTTTATTCATGTCCTTTACTGCTTTTAATATCCATGATGCTAATCTCCAGACAGCCATGTTCTTCAGACACAGAAAATTTTCAATCATTGAATGAAAAATCAACAAGTTAACAAAAGATAAAATGGGATGTCAACTTCACCTTTCCAAGCAGTTTGACAAATAAAGGCCACAGCTTCAGAACATTGGTTTCATTCTTAGACATGAAAAGTTTCTGCAGCTCTGGGATCAGTTTCTAAAAAAAAATAGCAAAAGGGATCAGATGCGGCTCAATTGGTTCTGCGAACATAATCCTATCCTCCGCAAATACTAATGCTCACCGTGGACATCATTGGTTCAATGACAGCAGCCACCTGCACCTGCTTCTCCAGGAGTAGTGGTAAGCCCATCTCCATGGCTGCTGCAGCCCGCAGACGCACCTTGGAGGCCGAGTGGACCACCAGAGGAACCACCAGCTTAGCCCATTGTACCGCTCCTTCACTCATTTGTGTCGGTGCCTGCTCCAACATCCTGTAGAAGACATCAAGTACCACATGTAAAGATGGGACTCATTTGCATAAATATACATATATACACATCCTGATGTATATAAATCATTAATATTCACCTAATGACAACATTCAAGGCTTCGTGCTCCATAACTACAGACTGAATGTTCTCTCTGGTCAACACGGTTGTAAGTGTTCCCAGTACTGACGAGACCTGAGAAAGGAAGGCAGAAGAGAGATACGTTTGCCCCCAAGTTGAAAGAAACATCACAGCAGGAACTACATTTGGAAGTGATTCTTACTTTTTTGGCCACTACAGTTGGAGGAAAGCTCTGTTTGGAGATGACCCATAGTCCTCTGATGCACGTGTTCTTGTCAGAGGACTTTACCACCAAGGAGCAAAGTGCCGAAAGGATTTCTGTGGCAAAGGTTTCTGGAACGAGAGGTGCAATATTGTAAAATGATGACATCACATTCCAGTATGACAATAAAAAGAATGTTATATGTACAATATAGATCAAAATACCTGGTATTTCAGAAACCACACGTGAATGGTAAACACAAAATCCCAAAGCTTGGAGTGCAGCTTGGCTTAGTTCTGCATTTGGACTTGCTATATGGATCTAAACAAAAGGAAATAAACAGATGTTACTTAGTACTGAAACTGAGATTCTTAATTCGTTTACAGGCAAATGCTACCACCACAACAAACACCCAGTTTCACTTCAAGATCTAGTACAAAACTGATCAGAAAAAGTGGTAGGAGAAACAGATGGTTTTGAATATACTCTTGATGTCTGGAAGTTTAATCCTACTCTAGAAAACAGTAATGAAGCAAATCAGTGCATATAAGTCCGCTTTCTTAACCATCAAGCAACCACTTTGCTCTTCAATACATACAGACTCAATAGATGTCAGTTAACTTATAATCAAATCATATAACGCAGGTGTAGGTGGCAACAAATACGTTAACTTTATCTTCGATCACTTGTGCTGAATATTTTTAAAACATCTTTCTTTTCATTTGAAACAGCCAATACCTACCAGGATGGTTTTACCCAATCTAGGAAAGTGCTTTTCAACTGCAGGGAGAAATTGTCGTCCTTCATCTCCACTTAGACGGCTGAGAAAGAAAAGAAACAAACAAACAATACATTTCTGTCTTGCTTTTTCAGACAGATTTGGAGCTAGATAGATAAAACGTTATTAATCCCTCAGGAGCACTGTTCAGGAATTTAAGGAAGAGAGAGTGCAGTGAGTGATGCATACTTGGCAATAGTGAGGTAGGCATCGGTCTGCTCCGACTGTCCTGTGGAGTTATCTTCCAGAGAGTCCAACAGAGGGAGGAGGCTAGAGCTGCCCTGTGGCCCTGCCGTTGCCATCATTATCACCCCTGAAAGATGCCAAAGAAGACAGAAGGTTGAAGATAAGGTGAGTAAGAACCACGAGCTATTAAATTTTGATGTAAAAATGCTGCACAAAGCAGCCAATAGGCAGCAGCTTAGCATTTAGCATGATCTTTGTCAAAGGCTTCAGTAGGTAAGTTTTTAAAGTAAATATTTAACTATCAATACGACTGTTACTCCAACAATGGTATACTTTACATGTGTTTGTACCATGGTAGAACCGGATGTCCTACAATAATGAAACTACAATATAAAGGAAACGGGGGGTCAATTTACGATAAAAATAAACAAATTAGACTCCGGTTGAAGCAGCATTTCTAAAGACAACTGAACATGAAACAACATAAACCTCAATTGAGCTAAGGCTAACAGTAGTTAGCTTTTAACGTTAGCATCGCTAGCAGGTAAAATTTGACGCAGGTGCACGAAACGGAGCATGGTTAGAATATAACCGTTAACAACTAAAACAAAGCGCTATTTACAACAATCGCAAACACTCTAGTGACATTATATTTCACCTGTGTGGTTATCTCAGGGCCAAGTTACAACGGACTGCATCAACAACGCTCCAGAAAAGGACGACTACAGGAGCAGCAACAACAGCAAGAAATGACACTACTGCAGCTCCGTCAGTATCAGCCCCCAGCTCTCCGCTTCTTTTTGCGGAATTTTAACGGTCTTTAAACTGCCGTTTTACAAGTCTGTATCTTCTGTTGCGTCTTCTCGCGGGGCCGCTCAGTAATGTTTTCTCCCCGCGAAACTGCTGGCGCCAAAGCACCACGCCGACGTACAAAATTACCTCTGACCTTTCATACGTCATACCCGGACATGCGCATTCAACCATATAAAAAAAACCGCCAACATAATAGAAAAAAGAAAGTATATAATATAATATAATATAATATAATATAATATAATATAATATAATATAATATAATATAATATAATAGCTTGTCTTATGCCACAGCCAGTCAATATTTTCCATCTCACCCTGTTCTCTGTATCGTCTACTCTAATGCCAACCACCTCCATGTCCTATATGCATATATACATTAAAAAAAAAAACATTTTAAATATGAATATTTTAGAATAAGTATAATTTTGTATAGTATAGTAGAAAATGCTGAATTTAGAATTTTAAATATTCTAAAATAAATATTGTATAAGATACAAAAAAGAGTCAGTTGTAAAAAATGGGAAACGACAATTCACTGTGTAAACGTCTGAAAAAGTAATAAGCCGAAAGTAATATTATTTTATTTAATATGATATAGTTAAATAATAAATCATATAGTAGGACCTTTCGAGATTCGAAATTAATTTCCATGCTTTTCAGTGCAAGAATGAAATTAATTGCTGATTTTGAATAAAGCAGTTGTTTTACCTTTTTTTTGCCGAAAAAAGATTTTTTATTTAATATTGAATTTTTCAAAATACTTTTAATGTGA
>JAFBJS010055064.1:0-100580 GCA_016785265.1 Paraplagusia blochii | reverse complement strand
TTCTATATACATATATACATTACAAAATAAACATTTTAACTATGAATATTTTAGAATAAGTATAATTTTGTATAGTATAGTAGAAAATGCTGAATTTAGAATTTTAAATATTCTAAAATAAATATTGTATACGATACAAAAAAGAGTGTGAGTTGTAAAAAATGGGAAACGACAATTCACTGTGTAAACGTCTGAAAAAGTAATAAGCCGAAAGTAATATTATTTTATTTAATATGATTTAGTTAAATAATAAATCATATAATAGGACCTTTCGAGATTCGAAATTAATTTCCATGCTTTTCAGTGCAAGAATGTCTTGAAATTAATTGCTGATTTTGAATAAAGCAGTTGTTTTACCTTTTTTTGCCGAAAAAAGATTTTTTATTTAATATTGCATTTTCCAAAATACTTTTAATGTGAACTCACATAAACTTTGACAATGGTTCATTTTTTAGTATTACTTAAAATATGAAAGTCACATATTTCATGATATAGAAATATTTTGTACAATGAATTGGTGTAAACCCGTTTATTTCTATCTCCCCTCAGAAAAACAAAATAAGAAAAACTCCACCTTACATGTAAACATCCCGATGAGCACATCCCTTTAGGATGTACCGCCCCTAGTGGTTTATGTGAAGAGCTACAGCAGTATGTAAACTAATCAGTCTCTCTGCTGCCAGCGCAGCAGAGCAGTAGCGGTGCCGCGTCCGTGACACCACACCGTTCATTCCTGTAGGGTGACAACAGACCGTGATGGATGAACGGGCCCTAAGCCAAGCAGCGCCCCGCTTAGCTTCCCCCAGATGGCGGCGTGAGTGAGGATGCGACTCCCCATTTCCATCTTTGTGTCGGTGTCTCTGTTCACGGCCGAGACAACGGCAGCGCTCTACCTCAGCTCGACGTACCGATCTGCCGGCGACAGAATTTGGCAAGCGCTCACGCTGCTCTTCACGCTCGTACCGTCGGTTCTGGTCCAGCTCACCCTCACCTTTATCCACCGGGACCTCAGTAGAGACAGACCCCTGGTTCTGCTCCTGCACATCCTGCAGCTCGGACCCATTGTCAGGTCAGTGGCGTCCAGTTCGCTCTCAGCTTTTGGTTTTCACAACCCCCTCCAAAAACATTTCGATGCCTTTTTCTCTTCTGATGCCGCTGCATTCCTTCACTGTGACAGACCGTAGTATTTTACACACATATGGCGACGGCACGGATCCAAACTGTAGTCCTGATTCTGAACATATTAAGCAGCTTATGTGGCAGCTTTGATGGATGCACTACGCACATGCTTGTTGTTGTCATTTTTCGTCGGCCTTAACAACAGACGACAGCGACGTTCTGATGACTCAGATAAAAAGAAACAACACATATATTATAGGCTGAACGGCAGTGTCTGTCAATATACCAGTTAAAGGCGTTGTATTTTAACAATGTAGGATTCTGATCATTTGGTCCAAAGGGCACCGTAATATACCTGTGAAGATAAAATGTCATCAAGATGATTTAAAGGAACCAGACGGGGCATCCACCCACAAGTCTTCCTGCAGAGAACAGTATTTTCCAGGCTAAATTATATTTTGCATTTACAGTAACAGCAAGAAATGCATAACTATCATTAAGAGTTACATTCACACCAGGTTCAGTCTTGTTTTTTGTCTCTTAAGTACTTTATTGTTTGCATAACATTATCATACAGTGTATGCATACACGCATATAGGCAAATACTCTGTAACCTGATGTTAAAAACAGCAGGACCTTAAAATTATGATGAAATAGGTTCATTGTGGATTTGATACAATAAACAAAGACACACATTTTCTATGACAAAACGTGTGATTGCTGATTAATGGCCAGTAACAATAATATTTTGGAGTTTATATAAAATACCTATAGAAACCACTGTTTACTTTTTTTAAATCTTTGTGCATATGTTACGGTTGGGTCTTAAAATATTTTGCCATTCATATTGGAAGGAGAGATGCCAGAAAGATGAGAGAGCACAAGGAAGCTCTGTTGTTATTGTGCTTATGATGTCATCAGGATGAAACTGGGAATAAAAACAGAACACAAGACAGATTAGTGTTGATTGCGTTTATCATGATCAAAACTACCTTCACCGGGTGGAGTCACTGGGCCCTGGAGTAAAAGGCAGTAAAGGATAAAGTGAACACGTCAGCCTCGTGTGACATGCAAAGTTATTGAGCTTTATTTGCATACAATGGTCGAGGGCAGATTTTCATTGTTTCTTGTGGGCTCAACGCCTACAGGTAGTCTTACAGAGTCCAATGTGATTTTGTAGCCGGGCAGCCCATGCAACCCGGCAACGGACAAGCAGATGAAGATGAATGAATGGACATTTTGTTGTGTGCAGTGATGTGTATCACAGAGTCGAATGACAAAGAGTTTGCTTTGCTCTTTCCGTTTCTTTTAAAATGATTCTGATAAGTGCAGATAATTCCAGTGTTGAGACTGTAGGAAAAGTGCGATTCAAGATTAGTGCTCAATTTCTGTTTTCTTGCAATAGATGAAATTAGTTGCAGCCTTAATTGTCTTTTCACTTGAATTTGTCCAACGTTATGTCTGACACAGGTGGAGCTACTTCCTTTCAGTCTTATCAGCTTTCTGATGTTGTACACGTTTATTCAAAAGGTGGTGTTTTTTTTACGAGCCGTACAATTCAGGGTACAGTTTTGGCATGAAATAAAACTAAGAATTTAAGTGTTGCCCTAATTATAACCCCATACATTCCTTCCCTCCTCTTTTTTTTATTATCGCCAGTGTTGATCTCTCACCGTAGACCAAGCTGTTGGGCTGATTTATTTACCAGCGCCTTCCAGAAAGAGCACTTCAGTCCTTACATACATACAGTGGATACATACACACAGCACCGTGTTTGCTGCACACTGATGGATGAGCCTTTCAAAAAGAACATAAAGGTCCAATCAAAGGTCCATTAGGGCTGTGCCTTGATCCAATCATCTTCCTGGGCTCATAAATTTAGTATATTAGAATTTATGTCCTCATAGATTTGATTGTTTTGTTTCTTAGTTATTAGGATTGGATTTCAACTGCTCAATGACTTTCCCTATATATATAACCTTTAAGTTAATGTAGAATTATTATTTTGCTTCTGAAATATATCAAAAGGAATGACCACATTATGGCCATGAGATTGGATGTTGGATTACTGGCACTGAATCACTGATCTAATAAAAGGGTTTTAATAAAATCTGAGGAGATGAGCACCGTCCACACGTCAATGACTGCAATCAGATTTCTCTCATTGGTTTTGTCTCCATAGATATGGGCCAGTTGGAGACATTGTGCTAATTTCCTTACATAAATGTCAATTTATGAGAGATTCCAACTAGCCTTAGCTTTTGAAAATGTAAAAATAATTTAGAAAATTCAAGTCAGACTGGAACAGTCACAGTAAAGGTTACAAATGAACCAAGTTATGAAAGATTTCAACCTGAACATAAGCAAAGAGGTGATAATTATTGTCTCAAATGATTGTATGTGCAAACATTTTTCAATAGATTAAAAAATGTCATCTTCTTCTAATGCAATATCAGGAAATACAGTAATTCTGACTATAGTGCAACAATAGAAAGAGTCCAACATCACTCCCAACCTACATAACATAGCTGTGATACCAAAGCAGGGAGCTCATGAGAACGCCTTCAACAGTGAAGCATAAGTAAAACCATATGTTTGAAAAGATCAAACTCTATTGCCTAGAAACTCCAAAACACAGACAAAAACCTGGTGAAATGAACTTTAGAGAAAACCGGAATAAATATTAAATCCATCCAGCATTCATTACATCAGTGCGGCGGTGCTACTGTTGTATATGGGAACTGTACGTTAAACAAGAGGAGCTTGAGTTCGAAGAATTGTTTTTTAAATGAAGGACAGGAAGTGTTTGGTTGTCCTGCTGTAGACAAGACAGTGGGCAGCGGACATTCCCCTCTCTGCTTGTGCTGTGAAAGATAAGGAGCAGCCAGCAGTTACATGAGCTAAACTTAGTTCAGCACTTCACCAGAGGAAGATGTATACGCATGCAGTACAATCATATGAGAACACACTCACAGGGGACTTATCTAGGCAGGTCCAGGTCAGCGGATCTTGGGATTCAACTCTTACTAAAAAACAAACTGACTTTGACCGATAAGAAGCTGGGACAAAAATGTCTTTAAGTAGTTTTATACATGCAAGCAGTTGTTAACACAGCATTTTAATATTGTACATACAGTTTCCATGTGGATAAACACATCCAAATATTATTTCACACAATTTACTCTAGTAAAAAACTAGTACCGTTGGTCATTAGTATTTGCTAAGTGGATGTAGTTCTTGACCTTTTTTAAACACATACTGTTTGTTTCAGTAAGACGACAGTCTTACTAAGACTCAACTTTGAGGCCCAGTGTTAGATGCACTGGAGCAACTCAGCAGCATTCTACACCCACATCATAGTTTATCTAACACAGCCAGTTTTGTTCCAGACCATGGTGGCCTCCCTGGGCATCCCCATAGTATGCTAACAACACAAATTAGTTGTTATTTTACAATCCAACTGTCCGCCAATCTATGCATCCATCCATCAACCATCCAACTGTTCTTGCATGCATCCATCCATTCCCCCAACCATCCATCCATCTATCTGTCCACCCATTCATCTTTTCATCCCTCGACCTATCTATGAGCATCGATCCATCCACCCATCCAACCATCTATCCAGTCAGCCATCCATCCATTCGTCCATCCAACCATCCATGCATGCATCCATCACCTCATTTGTCCGTCTATCCAATTCTCCTTTCATTTATTCATCCATCCGTCCGTCCATCCATCCATCCATCCATCCATCCATCCAACCAACCACATATGCATTCATCCATCAATCCATCCACCCATCCATCCCACCATCCGTCCATCTATCCTTCCATCCATCCACTCATCTGTTTGACCATCCAGCCAACCCTCCTTTAATCTATTCATCCATTTGTTCATCCATCCAACCATACATGCAGTCATCCATCAATCCATCCATCCAACCATCTGTCCATCCATCCAAGGATTAATCACTGGTTCACGTTCAACAATAAATACTGTATCAAAGAAAGTGATCATTCAACATTTATTCAGGTTTTGTGAAACCATTTTACTTCCACATGCACATGAGAAGAATAAACAAGTCCAACTTCTCATGTTTGTTAGCTGCTGAGTAAATACTCGTGACGGGAAAAGCCCACAGCTGTAATATGAAGCTTCACTGCCTGAATTACACCAGTAATCCTTTTTTTGGTGCCTTTCATTTGTGACTCAGCCACGTCCTGGGAACAGACCGCAGTGTTTTGGACAATCAATAATATCATATAATATATATTTGTAAAACAATAATATCAGTCAGACGCAGAAACAGTACACATACACGAGTTTCCAAATGAACCTAAAACTAACATACGGACTGAAATTAAAATACTACAAGCAGTGGCTAACTCCTGGTTACCGCGGTGATATACTCTGGTTACCCTGGTAAACAGGGAGGTAGTTAAAAAAATGCAGCTATAATGCACGTCTGTTTTTGAGTTCAGTAAGGATCAGGAAAGAGGAGATAAACCCTGGGTCTAATGAGGATTTAAGCTCAGTTCTAAGTTAAGTTATTTCTTTAATATTTCAACTTATTGAAATTTATTTATCAACTTATTATTTTATTCAATAAAATAAATGTCATTCAAGTGTCACAGCATTAGAACTTTAGACCTGTAATAGTATAATATTATCATTTTTAGGGTAGCTGCAGAAATATATACAAGTTCAGCACAGAAATGGTGTGGAAATGTTTGTGTGCCAGATGAGATCATTATCTGTTGTGACAAAGCAAATGTCAGTCCTGGTGAATTGAGTGAATTGTCTCAGACTAACTGACACACTGATTGACAGCTAAGTGGATAACATGATGGTATCATCAGCTCTTTAGGAAGCTTTCAGCCAGCCATCACTGCTGCTTCTCCTCCTTATCACTGTCATGTGTCTCCCTTCCTTCACTGCCGCAGGTGTCTGGAGGCGTTCTGCATCTATGGCAGTGTGGGTCGAGTGGAAGAGCCGTATGTCAGCATCACCAGGAAGAAGCAGATGCCCCGCGGGGGTCAGTCTGAGGAGGTGGAGCTACAGGTGGGGCAGGCGGAAGGGAAACTCTTCACGCACCGAGCGGCCTTTGCTCGTACCTCTGTCATCCAGGCCTTTCTGGGTTCAGCCCCTCAGCTGACACTGCAGCTCTATATTTGTGCCCTCCAGCAAGGGATATCCATTGGGAGAGGTGAGCTGTCTGAAACCCTGTTAAAACATATCAGTGTTTCTCAAAGTGTGGGGTGATGTATTGCAGGTGGGACCAATGAAAGATTTTTTTTGCATTAATTTACATATTTATTATATGTAAATATTAATTTTTTCAGCAAGTAGGAGCACCCACTCACAATTTATTCACTAGTTATTCTAGAATTTGTCCACTAAAGGAACATTAGATAGGAAACCAAAACTTACATCTTCCTACACTGCACGTGCACTGGCTCATTTGCAGATAAAATTGTCAATTATTTGAAGAAAGAAAAGACAGAGATTTCCAAACAGTTCTTAAATCCACAAATCCTAATGCCTGGGCTACATTTCTCTGTAATGGGCAATAACACACAGCTGTACCCACAGTGAGTCATGTGTGAAATGCTGTGTGTCTGTCAGAAACCATTTTAATAAGAATATTTTTGTCCACACTGCGCGGCTTCACTGACACAGATCAATGATCAGCCGGAGCCACTTTGTGTATCTGCAGCATGTTCGGTATTTTAGCTTCCAGGCAGACACGGCTAAAGACGCCTCCAGGCTGAGTTACAACGTGTGTTTTCTAAATGGGAACAAAAGGAAGAATGTAATAAATACTATACATTTAATGTGACTGTTCTCCACTGCTGACATTGCTATTTCACGCCCAGTGATTTCACTGCTGCACCTGATAAATTGCAGTGTCAAACACACCTTTTCAGCACAAAAATAACCTGAACTTAATGAAACTATATGTTCTGTTGAGTTATTTTTCTAACATTATTCTATGCACCCATAAGTGTATAACTAAAGGAGAAAATTACTTTTTTTTTTACCAGAAATCACTCAATCATTGAAACAAGAACTGAAACTGTCTTTGAATAAAAATAATCTATAAAGAAAGACAGACAGACAGACAGATGATCAACTTAGCAAAGAAAAAACAATTGCTACATTTTGTGAGTCACAGGAGAAACAATTGGAACAAAAATAATTTGACCTCTCTAAATGTCAAATCTAATAAAAATAAAGCTATTATTGGAAATATAAATGTTTAGTTTATAAAAAAAATCTTTATGTCTTACAAAAGGACTGTACTAGATCATGAATATCAGTTTATGGCAAGCATGTGCAAAATAAGGCTCACAGGCCGGATGTGGCCCACAATGTTTTGTAATTTGGCCATACTTGTTTAAATTAAATAATAGTTTTGTGTTGTGATGATACATTTGCCTTTTCCTTGCACTGTCTACGGTTTCTCTGTAGATGTCATAGAGAGAGCAAAAAGCATTTTAACATTTTAGACTTTTACATGACTTTCATGTCATTTATCTGCAATAAACCTGGTCCCCTGTCTAAGTGTGGGACTAATGGTGGCCTGCCCAGACCTTCTTTATGGTATATTTGTTTTGAATAAGTTGGTTGTTGAGTTGACTCCAAGAAATTATTGTTATGCTTAAGTAACGTTGTCCTCGCTGCATCCTTTGGACAGGAACACTGATGGTCATCTCCCTTCTCTCCATTGTGTACGGAGCTCTGCGCTGCAACATCCTGGCCATCAAGTTGAAATATGATGACTATGAAGTAGACATCCGGCCCATGGCGTACGTGTGCATTTTCCTTTGGAGGAGCTTTGAGATCGCCACACGTGTAGTAGTCCTGGTTCTGTTCAGCTCTGTGCTTCAGCTCTGGGTCCTGCCTGTGGTTCTTCTCAACTTCCTTGTTTTCTTTTTTTATCCTTGGATTCTCTTTTGGCACAGTCATTCTCCCTTTCCCGAGAACATAGAGAAAACCCTGTCTTCACTCGGGACCACCATTGTGCTCTGCATGCTCACCTTCTTGTACGCCGGCATCAACATGTTCTGCTGGTCAGCGGTGCAGGTAAAACTCAACGACCCGGACCTCATCAACAAATCCCAGAACTGGTATCGCATGGCTGTTTACTACATGCTGCGTTTCGTGGAGAATGCCTCGCTGCTTCTGCTCTGGTTCATCTACAAGACCGACTTCTACGACTTCATCTACGCTCCAATGCTGGTACTGCAGCTGCTGCTGGCCTATGCCATCGGCATCTTCTTCATGCTGGTCTTCTACCAGTTCTGTCATCCCTGCAGGAAGCTCTTCTCCTCCAGCATGAGCCAGGGTCTCTGGGACTGCTCCTCCCTGCTGTGTCTGACGTGCAGCTCTTCTCCTCCACCGAACAGGTCCAACAGAAAGACGGCTCCGGAACCACCTCAGCCCACCAGGCTAGCAGACGCGACTGACGACACGGGCAGTGACCACATGGAGGACGGTCCCAATGACACCTCCTACGACATCCTCAGTGACACCATCTATGACATTCCTAATGAAACTGTCAGTACTAACATTGGAGATATTAGCACCAGTTTGACCTGCAATGTTTGAATCATCTTAACGTGCCATGCAGAGAACAGAGGCACAAGTGCCACAAATGTTTATACACATTCACTTCAACTGTGTTTTTTGTAAATATGTGTTTTTTCCATAACTGCACATTTTCATACAGAATCAGGCAGGATTTTTCTAAATTATAGTTGTCTGAGGTAATAGTTGATCCATCCATCTTCATCCTCCTATGTGTTACCAAGTATTTCCGCATCAAAATTGCCAACTGTTTTTTTTTTTACAGATTTTTCTCAATATTTCAGTGTCAGCAACACTTGTTTGTACGTATAAAGCTCTGTTTAGAATCCATTTGGTTCTCTGTTGAAGCCCACATGGAGAATTCCTCTGTATCAGTAACATTCAGTAAAACCATGGAGGCAACATCACGATCTCATAACACCCTGAAAAAGCGGGTTCTGCAAATAATGCCTTGCCACAAAGACCAAACTGGATTATCTGCAAGAATTATTGCTGTTAGCTTAACTCGTTATTTTTATGATCTTAAGATTGCGTATTTTGCCAACATAGCCTTCACCATACTACGCTTATAAAGCATTTGCACAGTCATTTTTCACATCACATTCTCTTATTGCATTAGTCACATTTAGCTTAAGAAAAAAAAACCTTTGGTGACCAACCAACCCTAAATTATTGTTTTATGATACTTGAAATACACTACTTTTTGGCCTTATTTGACTTAATCAGTCAATATCAATACAGCTGTTACCTGTTGTTCCCTGAATTATGGACCACATATCAAACTGCAGCCAAACTTTTAGGTTCCTCCTCTCTTGGCCCCATGACCCAGTAATGAGCCACATACTGTGCACTTTTTTCCCATGACCCAGATTCAGCAGCTATACTAATTACAGAACTGCATTTTCTTTTCAAATGGACTTTAAACTCCAAAGATGTGATGGACAAGTTCATCCATGTACGGGCTGTTAAATTTAAGATGTATTATCTGATTATCTGAGGACTTTGAATCATGGAGTGGACACTAGATATAAGAAATCCACCTTTGGCTGTGAGGATTAAAGTATATGATAGGACAATTTTCCATTTAATTATACACAGCAGTGTCAGTGCTTTGCTGGTTATAAGTAAGTAATAACATGAAAACCAAATATAAGTCAAATAATCCATTCTGGTTGCCAGAAACTTCATTAATTTATGTATTTGGTATTTGACACATTCCTTTTTTTTTTCAACTTATTTTTTTTTGAAGAAAGGGCAGTGTAATAAAACATTGACAAAATTACAATGACACATTCTTTTTAATCAACCAGTACTGTCTTTGTAAACGTCCAGCAGGGGGTGCCCACGGCTAAGTAAGCACAGACTGTGTGGTTGCCTTTATGAAAGTCAACGTATCTGATAATGATGCTCACCTGTGTCATCAGCACCTCTAATCTCACTTTGTCACATTTAGTTAAAAAAATGAAATTAAGAAAGATATTCACTTCTATGCTGCAATGCAGGTCACAAGGAGCCATGCATTTGATCTGATTGTACCTCTTATAGTATCCCTTTAGCATGGAGGTGTGCATGTACGGAAAGCCTGATTAGGTGTATGTGTGTGTTTTCTTCTGGATGTGGTGGAGGAATACAATCCAGAGAGTTCTGTCTAGATTTACAATCAAGCAATCGAGCTTTCTAAACTCCTGGATAAGAGCTTTATCGTGACTTCTGCTTCTTTTTATGGCATTTACTCGTGACCATGCGTTTGTACTCGCCAAATGTGTTTTTATCGTGAAGCCAGCACATTCTCCAGCACAACGTTGTTTGCACGTTTCTAACAGAAAAATAAAAGAGATATATTTCGAGTTGCTTGAGCCACAACTGCTGTTGTGATGTGAGCTGCTTCGGTGTTTGTTCTTCATGCTCTGAGTGTGTGTTTTTGAGGTGTACACACTGTGTTTAAAATTGTAATAGGAATTATTTCTTTTTATTAAATGTATTTTTGTTTTTAATGATAAAGGAATGCCACTATTCGTTGCACAGCTTTTTGGAAAGAAACTAATCACCTGCACATATGGAATCATGCAGAAGCTTCACAGATTTTTCCGAATAACACCACTAACTGTTACAGTGTGGAGGCCAAAAAGATCATTTTGTCATTCATGCTGATTACATGCCTTTGAAAATAAAAATCAAGATTTGAAAACTGTAAAAATATTCGAATAAAAGTTATATATTTATATGTGAAAAGTGTGGTATAATTTCTGTCATAATTTTTTTCTAATTTCTCATTATTATTATTAAACAAAAATAAAATACTTTGACACATTGTACCGATTATTCAAGCACTAGTCCCAAATTACAAGTAAGCAAAATCTGATCCCAGTTCAGCCCAAATAGACAAATGGAGCTCTGTCCCTTTAAGGCTTTACCTAAATATCTTTCATTGTAATTAATTTTTCTTATATTTTAGACAACAGACTCACAATAATCCTTCTGGATTACATGCAGTGAATGTTGCAATCTGATCACTAGAGTGACATATACAACCTTTACGTAATCTTTAGTGTCTGTAAACAATATTGAGCATATTGTCTCACCTGAGGAGAACTTTGACATTTGCCCAAACCATAGAGCTTGTGCACTCTGATGAATCCGGTGGAGCACTTTAAGAGGAGGAGTCACCTCATCATATGGTCTGCCCCTGCACAGACGCTCTGTGGCTTTTGACACTAAAATATCAGAAAATTAAATGTGTTAAAATAAACATTTCTGTGTTAATTAGTTGATTATCTTTTCAAAAGTAAATCAGTAATCTCCCATTTAGAAACATATAAGTCTTTTTTATAATTTATGTGAACTAGCAGTTTTTTGTAAAAATATATTTCTGAAGGTTTTTTAATGCAGAAAATGCAATACAGATACAAGCACGGCTAAAAACAGTTACCACAGTAATCGATGAATATGTAGTGAAGGAAAAACGTAATAAATTAAAAGATATTTGAAATGTTAACAAAGTTAAGAGAAAAAATGTATCGATGATGTTTTGGAAGCATTGTGAAGGATTAGTTAGGGTTTTGGGCTGCATTTCAGCTCCTAGATGGGGAATATTGTTAATATTGATGAAACCACCAATGCCTAGGAGATCTAGTACAGAAAAACTGCTGACATCCCAGTGTGAACATGTTTTTTTTATGTAGAATTACAAATAACTCATATCAGCAGTTTTACCTAGAAATCCAGGAAATCTCTCTCCATCTTTGGCGATGTTGGTTTAAACCAAACTATTCAACAATTACTGAAAAGCACAGAAAATACATCAAAGATGTTTGTCACATGTGATAAAATAGACGTGCCTGCAGGGAGAGCTGGAACCAACCTCCTCATTACACCACTTATCAACGTCTGTGTAAACTGCAGCTCTAAATCCATGCAATGAAATCACGCAGCACAACTCAGGTTTATTGGTTTCCCTATGAACGGAATTGCGACAGTAAAAAGACACATTTCCTATAATGTGCTTATATGACGATAATAATGAAATGCAATAAAGCAGAGGAATGGGAGAGGCAGAGTAGCACAGGGTGATGGTTGACATGACATGGAAATGGCCTGAAGAAAGCAACATGAATTTTACAACAGGGAAATGACAAACGGCCGGGAATGACAGAGAATACAATTCAGAAGAAAGAATAAGTTATAAAGACAAATCCATGTGTGATGTGAGTGTGTGACGACATTCATCATTCATCGGCGTCTGATCTTTGTAGGGAAACATACATCACCTGGTGTTTCTTCCCTCCACAGTGACATTATCTACTATTACATAAAGCGCTCTTCTGCAGTACGTATAAAGAAGGGAAATCCATAATACATAATGTAGCACCAGCAGCAGACAGCAGGGTGTTTCCCCACAGAGAAAGTCCTGCCTCTGCAGTGCCAAAGACTGGAGTTATTTTTAGACACGACTCACCTTTAACGTGAGCACTGTACTCCGACAAAAACTGTTGTCAATGTCTTGAGCAGAACTCAAACCCAAGGATATTCTAAATAAAGACAATTTACAGACTTCCATTCAGCCAAGATAAACATTATGTTTCAATTTATTTTAATTGTTATTGTTTTTTGTCTAATTTTGACAATCCTATAACCCCTGGGTTTCACCAAATGATGTGAAATTTGAAAAAATTGGGGGAAAACAGTTGCATTTTTAAGCAAAAATCACTAGATGGCAGCATTGCAGCTTATTTTTATTAAATCTATTTTATATTTAGAGGATTTTATGCGGAATGCTGGTGGCAGCACTGTTGTTACTACAGAATAAATAAATACCATAACACACTTTATGTTGCGGTTGACATCGATAAAAAATGTGTTCATCTTGGACATAGAATGTATAATTGTTGTATAATAATTAACGATGTGTAATTGCTCTTTTTCAAAGTTTTGTGGTAGCTTAACTACATACTTTGGGTTACTTTACTGACACCTGGTGGTCAAACGCTGCAGCTAACGAATGATCTGAGACAGTCTCAGCTGAAGTCGACAGTAATGATGAGAATGTATGTTTTCAACCTTGAGTTTGGGATATTTACAAGAATGTTTCCACAATAGAGTTTCATTATGTCTTCAACTGATAAAAGTAAATGGGAACAGAACACGCACACGCACACACACAAACACACTCTCTCTCTCCTCTCAAACACACACACACACACACATACACACCACGCCCCCTCATGACAGGAGGAAACACCCTGGCTTCTGTGTGGATCTCTGCCTTCAGACGGTGCCGTTGAGCACCGACGCACACGCACCTAGAGTACAGTTGCGTTCGTACGGACGGGCACCGTTCACCGGGACTCCGTGCTCACCTCTGGCCGTCTCTCCTCTGCCGATCCCCGGTGCCTCAGCTACGCCAGGTAAGACTGCGCAGCTCGGCAGGGGGGGATACCCGGCAGCAGCCGCTGCAGCTGTGGGACTCCGTGTTTCCTCTGTGGCATATGGCACATATGGTCCACCGCTGGCGCTGTATTCCAATGGAATTCTGCAGCATTTTAGCCTCGTTTGAGTTGGGAAATGCTGGAAAACGTTGCATAGATGAAGAAACGGATGGACGGGTTGACGGAGGGAGGCAGGCAGGGAGAGGGGGGCAGTCAGCCCACCGTCACGACCACGACCTCGCAGGATTATTGATGACATGTCGATGGGACGAGACAGCCTTTCTCCCACTTCCTACTTCCCACTTCCCAAATCCAGACAGGTGCAATGCAGCAGGAGGAAGGTCTACTTCCCCATGTTCTTTTTTCCTGTCTTGTTAAAGATTTTGACTTTACGTCTTTTTAATGTAGGAAAATCGCGCCTGATTAACTAAAGTGCTTTAATAACTTAGTTAGTACAGATGTTACTTTACTTGTGTTATTACGGTCAAACGAAGACTGGTCAACTAATCATTGATTAATGACATATCACTTTAGAAATTAATTGAAGGGGTTTTTTTTTGTGTTTTAAGATATTTTTCTTGCTGGATTTTTTTTTTTCAAAATGTACATGATTGTTTTTTGGATTGATTGGGGCAACTGTCACTTGGTGGAAGTTTGTTCTCCATCCAGAAGGTCATTGGTTATTCTGATCTCTTACTGATATAAACAGTGTTGGAATTATGAAGGGCATTTGGGGTGAAAGCTGTCCCGTTAACATTCTGTGGATTCTCCACTCTGTTGAGAGCACTGCAGTGGACCAGGGTGAATGTCAGTAGAACTGTGTTTTGTTCGTGAGAGCTGTTCCTCTTCTCCTTCAGCTCCCTTTATGAGCACTGTGATTGGCCAAGCCTGGCTTTTAGCTCATTGTCTTTCAATTTCTATTAGCATCTAAATGACAGATCTACCAGTTTTAGGACGGTGCAGCACTGGTTAAGAAATCAGACTTGGATCACGTTTGAGTCCACTGCCAGGTTGCCACTGACGCGCACTGAGCATAGCAGTGTCCACACCAACATCACTTCCAGTGGGCTCACCACACACAGGAATTTGGGATTTGGGTGGCAGTTGTGGAGACCGCTGTCCCTGCAACTAGTAATATGAACATTAAATTAATGAATGGATGTCCACGTTTGCTGGATTTGTGCCTGGGTTCCCTCCGTGTTCCAGTGCAACCAGAAAAAAAACCTTCAATAGAGTCTGGCCACATCTGCTGCAAATATTTTCTGTCTGTACATTTTACTTTGAGCTGATCTGTACTGACTTTTGCTGAAAAAAAAATGACCAATGTGCCTTTTTGAACAGTACGTCACACCAGCCCAACTGTGTGTCTTCTTTCAAAGGAGCAGAGCTGAGTTCACGGACTCAATCGTAGCTTGTTATTTATTTTCTTTTCGTTGTCCATCAGTCTGAGCAGTCGAAAAGACATCTCTGAAATACAAATTGAAACAAAAGCATTTGCAACTAATTAGTGAAAAATCACTCTAAGGAATCCATTTGTTATGATCACTTTTACAGAAGTGTTTAATATTTTACTAGGGACAGTGAGCATGGCTTGCATGCAAAACAGTTTTCTACTTACATGATGTGAGTCACTCCGATGGACCACAATTTGTCAAAGTGACGTGGCCCTGAATTGGTTCATTTGGCTGTAAGAAGTAAACGCAGTGTTCACCGTGGCTGTTTCATCACTGTCATTGAGAGAGAACGCCTCCCTAATAATGCCATAGAGTTTTCACTGCACACAAACACAAGGCAGAGAGCGAGATAGATGGGTGGAAGTAAAAGCCAGGAGAGGAATTCCCTCATTTCTCATCCCCCTCTCTCTCTCTTTCTCTCTCGCTCTCTCTCTCTCTCTCTGTCTCACTCCATGTCTCTTACTCTCTCTTTCTGTCTCAGACTGTCCTCACTACCATAGCAGAGATCAGCCAGTGAAGCCGAAAAATGAAACAAAGCCCACGGGAAAGCAGTCATCCAGAGTTAGAGGTCTGCAGTCTCCAAGATCTGTGAGGATAGGGAGGTGTGTGTATGTTTGCATGCATGTGTGTTTAACCAGCATGTATATTTATAAAAGTGTTTTACATTACCCTCACATGTAATCTTGTTTGCAGAAATGATTATATGTATATATATATACATACATATACACACATATATATATATATATATATATATATGTGTGTGTTTGTAGTTTGCAATATAGTTGTAACATAAAGGTGGTTAAAAGCTTATAGATCACAAGTGTCAAACTCTTGGCCGGGGGGCCAAATCTGGCCCACAGTGTAATTATTTTTGGCCCAAAAGATGAAATCAAATGTGTACTATAGTTGGCCCACCAGTATGTAAACTTTGCAGTACATACTCTCCGAATTTGTTGTATTAATAATGCATGCTTTTTGTTATAGTTAATTTCATATATAATTTCATATATAGTTAATTCCACAATATATATTGAGTTTGGGTGGCAGTGGTGGCCTAGTGGTTAAGGAAGCGGACTTGGGTCCGCAAAGTCCCCAGTTCGAATCCATCAGCTGCCAGGTTGCCACTGAGGTGCTCTGAGCATAGCACCGTCCCAACCCACCCACAGGAAGGCTCACAATATGGTGCAATGTGATTTGGGTGGCGCCAGCTGCCCCTGTGACCCGGCAACGGACAAGCAGAGGAAGATGAACGAATGAATGAATATTGAGTTTGGAACATGACTTCATGCCAGTTTTCAATTCTGGTTCACTGTGAAATTGAGTTCGCAGTAGGATCATAGCTGTCAAACTAAAAAAAATGGCCCTGGATGTAATAATATTTGGCCCACAAGTGATAATTGTGTACCAGAGTTGGTCCACACTGGTAGGACAGGCATGGATGAACTATAGCCTGGGGGTTCCTAATCCAGCCCACTGTCCAATTTTTTGGGCTAATTGTGGCCAGCAAATCAAAATGTTTGCCCACACCTAATATAAGACCTAAAAAATGGCATGACTTCTAGTATTACAGGTGTATATGCCAGGTTACAGCATGTATAGTTTGTTTGTTGTTATTGGCCTGTTAAAATAATAATGGTAAAAAGGCAATTTAATTTGTAATTATTATACTAAGCTTTCATTGTTTTTCATTAAAAGTATAAACAGAACTGAAATATGTATAACCCAAAATAAACCTAAAATGTCACCTTATTTCTATAAAGTAGCTTTAACAATAGTAAAAGTGTGCTAAGAAAAAGGTAAATGTGTCAAATAGGACATCTGGGGTAAAAGCTGTAACTGAGAATTACCCGAACACATTCCTAATATGAGTTATTTTATTATATATATAATCATAAAATTTAGTGTCAACATGGTTTGACTTGAGGCAATAGATTGAAAAAGTTAAAGTAAGGATAAAAAAGTCAACCTAAAGAGTCAAATTTGATTTAATCCTGAATACATCGCAACATTTGAAAAAGTGGAAAAGAAAATAATAAAATGGTTACAGCACAGCTCTAGTAATAAGCAATAATTGGAATATGTATATATTGTATACACGGTATATATCTTTGTTAAATTATGCGGGAGGTACGAAGGTCGAAATCCCTGCCAAGTTTAGTTTACTGTCACTAAAGGATCAACATCTGGCGTCTAGCCAAACCAAACAGTCAGTTGTAATTGTCAGCGTAATTAGAAGAGAATGACAAAGAACCAAAATAAATCCTTGCATCAAAATCAGGACAAAAATCAATTCATTTAAAAGTCCACTGAACATTAGAGCCAGCAGCAGCGGCAAATGTTAGAGAGAGAGAGAGAGACAGAGAGAGGGCAGGTGGGTTAAAGTCTGCATAAAAGATGGCAGCGATTCATGAGCTTGCATGGTTTTTCATTCATTAGATATTAATGTATGAATAAATCAAAATGCACCCTCTATATTCTACTTCTAAGTAAATGAATAGCTCTTAATATTTAATTGACCAGAATGGTCAAAATGAACTGAATTGACTTCTGGGAAGAATTCATGTCCTAGCCTTAGAGTTAATGGAAAGTCTCACTGTCTTCAGGGTAAAATGGTAAATCAATGTTAGACCCACTTAAAATTCCTTCAACTACACCCTAGCTGTCAGTGTTTTAGCCAATCAGAGTGGACGACAGTGAAGCCAGAATTAAATTTTGCAGTTAGCGTGAACGTAATTACAGCCCTCCTGAGCAAGACACAGTACACAGCGTTAAAAAAAAGGCAGCAGCGATGGCTGCAGGGTCGACAAAAACACTCATTATTTCACACCTTTTTCCTGCAAAAATAGCGGCTTTTTGTATTGGCATTCAGGACACAAGGAACTGATTCAAAACATACACAGTGGTAAACAGGATAAACCCCGTGCATCTGTCAATAAGTAGTAATCTGCACTGGGTATCAGTGATTTGCATCCATTTCAACTACGGTGTTATCAGTGCTGTTATACTTGGCTAAACCCTGAGCAGATGTAACAAAACCTGTCAGTGATGCTGCTGCTGCTGCTGCATCGACTAATGGGTGTTTTCTCTCTCCCTCTGTCTCTGTGGTGCCGTGTTGTGCGGAGTTTCCCCTTCCTCCCACTCACTGAAGTCTGGTCTTATCCAGGGCTCTCCAGCGACGGCTACGTAACTGCTCCTGTGTTTGCAGTATCTATACAGCGACGGGGGCCTCAGAGATGCAGCGCCGTTTTCCCCTTTTAATAACGAATGCTGCGAGGCAATCAGTGGATGCCTGCTCATGCTGCAACACTCCAGCTGATGTAGGAGTGGGTAGAGAAATAGAAAAGTAGGTGCAGCAGCAGCAGCATGTGGAGGCAGCGATGAGAGGGAATGACTCAGTTGGGTAAAATATGATAGGTGGCAGGTCAGGGTGTGACGTTGCTCTGATTCCTTACCCAATGCCCTCATTTTAGAGGACATATGTCTGTGTGGGTGATCTGGGATTATGGTGACCCTCTGAGGGCTGCAGAAAGAAAAGGAAACCTCAATCTAGGCATGATTCCCAAGGTAACATATGGAGGTATGTTATTTTCTATGAAAATATAAGATTTGAAAAATGAGAAACTATCTATAAATGTGCATGTTTGCCCTCCTCTCTCAAATATGAAATTTTGTTTTTTCATGTGGAAATGAAAAACATAAATCTTTCTTTACAGAACAAAATGTATGTGTTGTAACAAAAAGCATGCATTATTAATATAACAAATCCAAAGAGTATGTAAATCAGGGTTCTTAATCTCAAATAAGTTGAGGGCCCTCACCCACACAAAAATCAGTTTCCCATAGATTCTGTGTAATACCACACTGAACCAGAAGGAGACTGTGGATCAGGGGTTTGAGAACTATAGGATAGAACTATATAGTTTCTGAGCACAGGATAGAACTTAGTGTAATTATTTAAAAAAAATAAATAAACTAAAATAATTACACTCTGGCCCCCAAGCCAGAGTTTGGCACCTGTGGTCTAGGTGTACGATGACTTGCTAGGAGAGCAAAAGTACCAGGTTCAGTCAGTGATGCCTTGGTGGTTTGGAGGATGACTGAGCAAGGATTCAGGTTCCAATCAGCAAACTGCCAAATTACAGTTAGTATTATGCATAAAGCAGATGCTTTTATGCAAGGACCCTAACAAGACGAGGAGTAACGTCAACTTTTATTTGTTTATAGTGCCAAATCATAACCACTGTTCTCAAGGCACTTTACAAACAATCATACATAAGAACAAGAACAGGAAATAATATGCATTAACAGGAAGAAATGCCCCCTGCCCTTATAGACCCTAAAAACCCAGACAGGGAAAAAAGGAAGATACCTCAGGGTGATCGACAGTGGAGGGGATCCTCACCTAGGATGGACAGGCGGGCAAACAAAACAATAGCAAGTAAAAACACGAAGACTTTATGTCTACAAGTTAAAAAAGGGCACTATAAGGTCCATTGAAGTACATATGCTCCATAAGACAAAGTCCTGGGTCCAAATCACAGACAATAAGGTCATAGGGGAGTTGGGCCAAGATTTGAAGTCAAAGTCAGGCCCATGGCGATGGGCCTCCAGGCACGTGAGGAGACCAGTCGTTAGGAAACAAGTGCTGAAGGAGACACAGGAGGGTAAGAGAAGAAGAGGGCAAGGGAGTGGTAGGACAGGAGGTTCTCTCTGCAGAGTTACGTGGTAAATTATTCCATCAGTATGAAACTACCCATTAAAAGAGCCTGGATTGCTTTGTGCTCTGTGGTAGGTCAACCAGACACTGTTACCTTGACAGGTACATGTGAGGGAGGATAAATGAAAGGGTAAGGTCTTCATTCATTACGTCCACGTATATATCAAACCAGGCAACACCCTGAGAAGGAAACTGGTTCATCCCGAAAACAGGATTATGACACAAGATGGACAACATGGTTTATGCCATTAATGTCCAGTTGCTTAACAAATCTCTTGAACTTTCACCATGAATCTTCATGGACTTGCAATCAGACCAAGATTCTTCCTTGAGGTGACAGATATTTTTGGTTCAGTAAGGGTTAATAAGGTCTGCTGTCCTCCAGGTGAATTGGCCCCATATTCTTTCAAATTAAACCTGCGTGACAGGGCTGCACCACAGTCTTCCAATTAAACCTCTATGAGGTTAAAATCCACGTTGGCGCCAATTTAAGTTAACAACTGAAGAAGCTTAGAAGATCAGTGGTGAAACGTCAGCTTCATGTCTTGTTGGTAAAATATGAAGAACTGTGATCTGACTTGGAAGAAAATCTATAAAGTCACCAAACAGCCACTCACATCATTCTGCTATTATTTCCCAGGCCCAGGGTTTAACCAGCAAATGGCTGAGTGACAAAGTCAACACGGAGAGGACGTTAATCCTTTGTAATGACGAGGTTTTTATTGTGTCTTTGCCAGATAAAACGCAGGTGAGATGACAAACAGAACAAACTTCATATCGTGCCATAACGTGAAAAGGTAAACATGTCTGAAAATATAGAAATATCAGGTTTGTGGAATATTGTATGTGCAGCGACCGCTGATGTGCTTGTCCAAAACACTGATGTCTTTGTGTCTTGTTGAGATTGCTGTGAATTTGTGTTCTTGTAAACTTCTTCAACATACCAGGAGTTTAATTGTCCACATGAGATGCCCTAATTGGCCATTTTATTGTCCTCCCCTGCTGGAGTGATGCTGTGTACCTGATGGTTAGAGCCATCTCAGGGTTCACCTAGTCCTGCACACACACACACACACACAAACACCATAAGCATTTATAATATAAAATGTATTTTCTGTACCTTTCTCCTAGAGACGACCATCAACAGCGTCAACATATTGAATTTGCAAACACATCTACATGTTTACAAGTCTGCTTCATGTCCATCAAGGCAAATTGTCAAGCGTCATAAATAATAAATAGAGTCTTTTTTTCGTCTCACAATGGGGAAATTTATAGTTGGTGTCTCTACAAACGACACAGTTTGCCACAGGAGGCGCCATTAGGGATTGCGCTAACCACAACACTATGTGACGACCACACTTGAGCAGAGTAAAACGAATGGGACATTCAACTAAATTGCACTGCTTTATGATCTAGACCAGCGACCGAGAATCTAAATGCCACCAGGTTTTTGAACGCGTAATGTGAGTTGGTGTATTTCTCGAACAGACTCCATTTTTGACAGAGAAAATACTGTTGCTCTGCTGTGAAATATTTACACCTGACCTTGTGTTATTTTTTGGTACAAAGGACCGTCAACTTCTCTGTCAATGTGTCAAAATGTGTTGTGCATTTAACATTTCTTGTACTGTACCAGAAAGTTGAAGGCCCTTCCAGATTCCAATCATCAGCACTGTGTCTCTCACATTAGCTCTAGATCAATGTGTTCTTTGTTCAGACTTAGTTGATATAGATTTCTAACAGTGCAGTGTAGGTCACTGCTGGTTGGATGTCTCTTAAATAATGAAGAAATAACCATAATCCAATATTGTCTAATATAAATTCATTAATCTTCATCTGTCTACCTTTCCGCTGGGCCATCAACCCCATCCCATGCAATGATATAATATAATATAATATAATATAATATAATATAAATTAAAGTGTGATGTTGATTCTATTTGTAACCCAACCCTTAGTTGTTTGTCTCTTGGCACAGTATTATGGTGATGTAGTACAGTGATCTCTGCAGAATATTTATCATAAGCCACAATTTAATAAAAAAAAAGAAAAATCAACCTCCTCATAGGTGTTTTAGGTGCAATTTACCATCTGTTAGCCTTAAAAAACAGCAGTAAGTCTGTCCGACTGATTGTGTCTGGACTTTGAAACATGTCTAATTGGCTGCTCTTCGCACGCAGCACGATTTCCCGTCTCTCCAAATGTTATAGCGTCTAAATATTGGCTGCAGCATCATGCTGTTTGTTTTACATGTGCAGGTGTTCTGACACGCAGCCAGCAGCTCTCTGCTGGAAGGTGTGGAGCGTTCGAGAGCCAGCACCTGCTAAAATGAGTGCTTTTTTGCCCTTCAAACACCTGACGTTTACTTATGGTCATTATCCTGAGAGTTTACAAATACTCCATATTTGTAGGAAGCACAGATGTTCTAATTAAGTTTTAAATTGAAGCAAGTATATTCTGGTCTTGTAAAGTTCATTGTTTATATGAAGTGTTATTATCATGGGTATTATTCTTATACAATATTTGTAGGCTATTCAAGCTTTATTGAAGTACAGAGGAGGTCAGTAGGAGCTGCATTGTGTATTTGTGTATTTAGAAAAGTCCTATGACAGGGTGTAAAGGGAGGAACTGTGTATGAGTAAGCCAGGAGTGGCAGGGAAGTATGTTAGATCGGTGCAGAATTTGTATGAGAACAGTACAACAGTGGTGAAGTGTGTTGTTTTTTCTTTTTGCTTTTTTATTTCTTTTGGTGACGGACAAATTGACAGATGAGGACAGACTGGATTCTCCAAAGACAATGGATGTTTGCAGATGACATTGTGATCTGCAGTGAGAGTAGGCAGCAGCTAGAACAGAAGGTCTAGAGGTGGAGGTTTGGAGAAGAGGAATGAAAGTCAGTCGTAGCAAAACACAGTACGTGTGTGAATGAAAGGGAGAACGGTGAAATGGTGAGGTGAGCAGAGGTGGAGAAGGTGGAGGAGTTAAAAACTAAGGATCAGCTGTTCAGAGCAGTGGAGACTGTGGAAGAGACGAGAAGAATAGAGTGGAGTCAGGATGGAACAACTGGAGAAAAGAGTCAGGAGTGATCTGTGATAGAAGAGAGTCAGATAAGGTGAAGGGAAAGGGTTATAGGACAGTTGTGAGACCAGCCATAATTTATGGATTAGAGACACTAGGAATAGGTAAAAGACCAGAGACAGAGCTGGAGGTGGAGGAGTTAAGTTCTTCCCATATATACAAATCTCATAATGCCTTTGTGGCTGCACCTTTTTGCTACAGTTGTCCAGTAAAAATCCCTCTTACCCCGAATATCGTTCTTTCCTGTCTCTGTTTTGTCTATAGACTAGGGATGCCTCTCTGCCTGGGACATTATATGGATCTAGTTGATCAGTCAGATTCATACCCTTTCCTATTTTACTTCCTATTTATTCAAAGCATCTTGCACAAAGACAGTAATCAAAGCTCTTATACTTACTTAAAAACTCAGCAGGTTTAAAACAGATGTGGTTGTAATTGTCCTGGAACATGTTATTTTTACTACAAAGAACTGTCAATCACTCTGTCACGCGTCAAAGACACAAAGTTTGAGGATTTAAGGTCCTAAAAAAAGCTTATCCAGATATTTATCCATCCATGTGTCTCCCAGTGTTTGTAATGTCACCCATCTGTGCCCTAACCATTTATGGCAGTTATACATCTGTCTGTCATGGTGTGTCATCTACACTGATGTGCTAATACCCAAATAAGAAACAAAAATAAAATCAGGCAAAAGAGGTAAACCTAAAATAATCCATTAGCACTCACTAAAATCATCAAACTACACCTGCTTTTCACACATTCTGCTGAGAATAATGGAGCTCATGCAGACTTTATTAGCTGTTGGTGCTTTGAAATGACGCATCGCAGTAAAACAGTGAAACAGGACTAGAGTGCTATGAAATATTTAGACGTCTCTCTCAAAGGAGAGAGAGTGGACGCGGCTCAGAGTGGGTTCATAAGAACCATTCCCTCGATGGAAACCTCTCATGTTCTTCGAGTGCTAATGATGACTGAGTGAAAATTCTAAGAGGTGCATATACAATTAAGGGTAGAATATATATACCAAAATTACAGGACTATTATACAATATTGTCTACACTAGATGTGCATGTTGGTTTGTCCATCTGCAATGACACTAACATCAACCTGAAATTGTCTATTTGTCCATTTGTTTGACATGCAGTTGGTACATTTTTTGGTCAAATTGTTTGCTGGCCAACCCAGTAGGTGGCAGTACTAGAAGACAACTTAAAGAATGCAAAGAATTATTATTTTATATTGTATTATTGTAAAGTTATAACTCTCATATATCAAATACTGTTCATTCTGGTAATGTTGATAATGATGTTGTGCCTAAATGTTGTACTAAAGCTAAATCACAAAGTGACAAAATAAAATGTAATTTGCCTAAAATAGAGGGTGCAGTGTTTCACTATTACAGATACAGTTTTTCATGAAAATCCTGAGGATATATGATTATATATCCATATTATATGATCGGGATTTAAAATACTAGTTTGTTTTGTGTTTGCATGTGATTATGTAATGACGGAAGGAGACACTATTGTTTGGTTAGTGGTGGTGAGTGTGTGTGAAGAGGTGAAAGATCTGAGGCTGCAGACAACAACTGCAGTTGAACAAAAAAAAACCCTTCACTGTCTTTGTACAATAACATTGTCAGTGACAGTGAATAAAATGCAGTTGGGAAGCAGATTATAAGAGAAAGAAAATTATCCAACTGGTTTAATGAAGCTTATATTTAAAGAAAAAGGGTTTTTCATGCTGGGGATAATAGTTCATTCATTCATCTTCATTCTCTTATAAGTAACCGGGTGACAGAGGCAGCAGTCTCCACCACTGCCACCCAAATCACACTGCAGTCTTCCTGTGGGTGGTGAGTCCACTGGAGGTTGTGTTGGTCTGGACAGTGCTATGGTCACGGCACCTTAGTGGCAACCTGGGAACTGGTGGATTACAACCTGGAGAGCTGTGTATAGAATTTTTTTCTAATAGAAGCATTGTGAAGTAAACTGTATTTTATTTATTTATTTTTACTTTATGATAATAAATCCCAGACATATGTCAAAGGCTTATATAATTCAGTAAACTAAAGATTCAAAATAAGATTAGAGAAATAATATATATATATATATATATACCTTGATTAAAAATTAAATCATTACTCTCCACATCTTTTGGTAAAATGCATAGTTCTTAAAATCCTGGTCTGTGGACTGCTTTTGGTTTATTTTCTGTTCTTTTAAGCTATTTTTTTTTCATTTGGGTTGCTGACTTTTTATAAAATACCATCTTATTGAACACTGATAGCTGATGTGGCCCTGGGGGCAGTGGCCATCATTTTAAAGAAAAGTACTGCTCTTAATGAATACCAATATTTACCATGTGGAGTCTGTCAAAGGGAGTATAGAATGTTGTTATAGTTTTTTCTCTAATAATAAGAAAAGGCTTAAAACTTCCTGCTTGACTTTCTTCAGAGGGTGACTGAGCTTAAAAGGGAATGAAGTTTTTTTAAAGCTCTGTTAATCGAATATATAACACTATATGATGCTGGGTGAAGATCAAATCCCTTAAATTATGAGGTGTTCAATACGAACCTGCCGACACGGTTGTTTCTGTATGGGACTAATAAAATGTATGAAGATTGAAAAAGGCCGATATTTGTCATATAATCAGAAGATGGTTGTTTTTTTTGTGGACTTTATGTGTCCTGTTTAAGGTTGGTGTCACCCTGTACCCCTGCTGCAACCATCCATTAATGCAAAAAAAAAAACAACAACCCATCAACATTCTTCTCTTTTGAGTCACCATCCTCCAATTCGCTGCCTCTCAACCCATTACTTTGTGAGTCACTGAAGTACCATCTAAACTGAAATGCCAATTTTGTTGCCTGGTTCTCTCTCTCGCTGCTTCGTTTGTTTAGATCTGCGTGAGTTCCTCTTCCTGAACTCCCGCTGCCCTTTTCCTGTTAATTAGCAGCATAATAGCACAAAACGCCTATGAAGTGAGGACAACAATCAGCATTTAGAAAAAGAATGATGTGAGAGACGTTGGCAAGTGGAGCGATGAAGGAGTGTCTCTGTTATAGGAGAGGACAGGCGGTGTTAGGCGGGGGCATGGGATGGGGATTTCAGAATACACTGTCTCTGTTTGGTTTTGTTTTTCCTATTTTCTGCTCCATTGAGCCCCACAGGATCTGCAGAGGCGTGCAGGCCTGGATAGGTCATTACTGACAGCGGCTCCCTGGGGAGCAGTGGTGTTACAGTGGCAGTGACATGGCTGTAAGGGCAGCGTTGTAGATGTTAGTCATGGCTGGGCAGAAACTACTTATAACAACTGGGGTGTTAAAATGTATGTTGAAAACAAGTCCTGGAGGAATGATGAGGAGAACATACCACAACATGTGATTCCTGGTCTGATTATTGGACTAAGGAAAATATACTTTAAAAGATCAGTTCATATCATGAGAATGACTGTAACAACCATCAGTTTTTAGAAGTGATAAAAAAAAAAATCCATGAAATATGGTGCAAGGTCCCGTTTTTGTGATCTAAGTACACCACAGGTGTCAAACTCAGGCCTGGGGGCCAAATCTGGCTCACAGTGTAATTATATCTGGCCCACACGATAAAATCAAATGTGTTCTAGAGTGGGCCCACCAATATGAAGACCTTATATGCTGTCTGTAAGAATTTTTTATATTAAAATTGCATGTTTTTTGTTATAGCACATGCATTTTTTTCCTGTATAGAACGATTGATATTAAAAATGATCTGGAGAGACAGAATAAGAAACAAATAACACTGATGTGGGAATTGTTTCTAATAGTTGTATCTCATGTGTTGACAGCATCAAGCTCTGGCTGTTCCAGATCCAATATTTATAAAGGAAAAAACAATATTCAATATCTGGAGAGAATGGAAAAAAATACACGTTTACAGTAAATTTATCTCTATAATTATATGGACTTCATGCCAGTTTTAAATGACCCCCCTGGTGTAGACTGTGCCATAGACTGTGGTACTTTGCAGTCTAGTAGAGAGAATTGTATACAAAACGCAGCCTTGGCTAATGGACAGAAATGTCTTGTCCTGAGTGGTATGACAAACTATAACATGAAATGATTTTGAGTTTGCTTGCACCATTGTACCATTGCTTGCAAACTAATAATGCCTCTGTGACTGCACAAAAGACAAAGTTTTATGTTTCAGATCACCATCCTAAGGTCACTTTTTAAGAGGCAAGGAGGCCAAATAATAATAAATATAAAATAGTGTTTTACAGTTACTCGACCAACCAAGAATTTCTGCATAGAAAGCCGACCATGAACGTTGCAATACAGATTTTCCTATATATTTCAGTGTAAACAGTGAACATACACTATGACCTTTTCCAGTTGTGGTACTAATCAGCTATACTAAAGGATCTGATGCTCAGATGCCCTCGGACTGTATGTCCATGTGTAATATATAGGACTGGACCTTAAGAAGCTGGAACTTCAACCTAAATAAAGACGGAGAAGTAGAAGAGGACGGTAGTGGGAGATAGTTGCTCTCCAAGACGCAATGACAGCAATGCTCAACAAACAAAAAATATTATTTTCTGACAATTTGTGCCATTCTGCGCACCAACACAGAAAAGAAAAGGTGATGATGACGTATTCGGACAAGTTTTGGCAGATTTGAGCAGTATGGTCTGGTCAAATCTGCCCTGCTGCTCCGTGACTTGTTGACCTGTTTTTTCTTTGTGTCAATGTTCACAACAATCTCCAAAATACTTTTACTGAATCTGAAAGAATGTAGCAAAATCATCAGCTTTAGTTTGTTACAATTATTTACTTCAGCAAATAAACAAAAGAAACAATAAAGAGTCAAATGTTTTGCTACTTCTATCATCCTCACTGCATAAACATGGGCTCAAAACATAACTTAAACTCTCATGTTGTTCATGTTTAATTTTGGAAACTAAATATTTAAGCAAAAAAAGGCTTATTTCCGATGAAGTGACCCTATTTAACTATTTCCTTTCACCAGAAAAATGCATCCTTTTGGCCAATGATATTCTCCTTTCACCCCTAACTTATTAATAACTCTCTGGGTTGCACCTATTCTTAGACCAGTTAACAGATTAAATTCAGGGAGGCTCTTGTTTTGGGGGTGAACCCATCTTTCTTTTGGCTGCAGTTTGACATCAACAACACCCTCCATTGACTCACAATTACTGGCAAAAGGCCAAATGTGGCGAGGACAGAATGCTAGTTGTCGTTACCCGACATCCTCCTGGCAGGGGGACGGGAGTTATTTGCCTCAGTGTCTAATTTTGCCTCATTATCTTTGAGTCAAGCAAGTGATTAAGGTTTGAAAATTGGATTCTGATTGACGTGTAGCGGCGGGCACTGAGTTTCCTGCCCGAGTAATGGACACGAGGAGACTCGAGGGGATGAGGTGCAGGGACGGAGATGTTTACTGACATCCTGGCTTGATGGGAAGTGTCACAGGGTGTCTGACAGTTCTACTGGCAGGGGAAAGTAGGTCATTACTGTGCTGCCCAGATGCTGGTGTGTGTGTGTGTTTAGGAGTTAAGGCGGGAAGGGCTGGGAGTCACAGAATGAAAGGTCAACATTTAAATGCAAAGTACACAAAGGAAGGGACACGGTCCACTTAGACAAACATCTCACGTTGCACCTGCTGGGCTATTGCTCCTCTCTACCCTGAACATCTCCAGAAATGCATGTTTCAATAGGTGTTTCAATGGATGAAAGAGGAACAGATCACCACACTTAATACCCAACAATAAATAAAAGTCAGACATGGGCAAACTGAGGCCCGGGGGCCGGATGCGGCCCGTTGAGCATTTAAATGCGGCCCACCATCCTTGTTTAAATGTAATAATTTATCTATATTATCATTATACTTCTGCCTTTTCCATGCAATAATGCATTTCCCCATTAGGTGACATCATAAGGGGTGTTAGAAATGTTGCATTTTAAGTCTTATACATGACTTTTACATGCCATTTATCTTAGTTGAAATAAACTACCCATCTTTCTGCTCTGGACTCGTCCCTCGTGTCCATTTTTAAGACCAATTGTGGCCTGCGAGTCCAAAAGTTTGCCCACCCCTGGTTTAAGGCCTCATGTGGAGCACATATTGTTAGAGATGGATTGATCGTATGTAAAAGCCAGGGACGGCGAGGGAGTGCAGAGTTAGGAGACATCTTAGGGAATTAAGTTGGTGTAAACTATCACCAAACACAAGAGCAAAAACCTTTAGCTGGACAAGAACTGGACAACTGCTGCTATGCATGAGCCAATTAGTGAGAGGAATTGTCTTTAATTATTTTGTGGTATGTTTTTACAAGAAAACATCATCACAGAAATAATGGACACATAAGAACCTAAAACAAAGTAAGTACTGTGAAAAACCAGGATACAGCAAAACTCTGGATTTGCAAGATGTACAAAAATTGGTGTGGACTTTCTGTATCCCTACGATACTGTTCTCAAATGTTTGAGTCAGAATTGTAGTCATATGCAGGAAATGATAAATAGAGGGTTTTATACTTAGAATCTTCCAGGGTAAAGTGATAAAATGTAATTTCCTGCATACTTCCTTTTTGTGAAAACCAGCTGCTGCTCTGATACAGTGCAAAAAAAAACTCAACCAAGACGGTAGGGACATCCATTCATCATAATAAGGGACTTCAATCGTCTATCACTTAATTCTATGCAGGGATGCTGGGAAGCTGGACCCAGTCCCAGCTGTCGCAGGATGAAAAACAACCTGGACACTTCAGCAGCCCAGACCCACGTACAGAGACTACCAACTAATCACTCTTATATTCATTTACATGGAGAATCCTGTGTCCAATCAACATAATGCCTTAATAAGCACGTGTCAAGCTGAGGGAGAGTTGCCAGGAAATCCATGGACATTGCAAAATCTTTAAACTAAAAAAAAAAAGACTTGCTGTAAAAACAAATGCTCCAGTTGTGGTCCATCTTAAAAGAGTATGATATAGTGAATGGCAACCCCAAAAAACAGGAATTTAAAGACATAGACAGACGGGAAACAGACACAATCTTTCAGCTCATAGTGCGTTCAACTCTTTGGCAGCGAGTCAATGGACACAGCCCTTTAAATAGTCTTCTACGCTGATGAGTAGATTGCCGAATGGTGCGCACCACTACTCAGCTCCAATCTAACACAGCTGCGGAGATGAGGAGTTCAGGCAAACTCCAACAGAGGATTAACAAAATCTTCAACAAGAGAACAAACCAAACAGTTCTTGGTTAATGATAACGTTAAGTTTAGTTTTTTGGCTCAAACGTTTTACCCATTTATTTCTTTTCCATTTATCTTGTCCCTTTTTCAGGGGTTGCCAAAGCTAATCACCATTTTCTGTTTACCCCTGTTCTCTGTATCTTCTACTGCATGTTGTCCCTCACTGCTTCCATGAATCTCCTCTTTGTCTCCTACCTGATATCTCCATGACTGGATCATTCTTATATCAATATAACCAATGTCCCTCCTCTGAACATGTCCAAACCATCTCAATCTGTCTTCTCTAGCTTTTTTTCAAACCTTCCTGTCTGTGTTTTCCTTATATTGACTTCATTCCTGATCCTGTCCATCCTTGTCTCTCCTAAAGAGAATCTCAGCATCTTTAACTCTGCCACCTCCAGCTCTGTCTCCTGTCTTCTACCTATTCCTAGTGTCTCCAATCCATTCATCATGGCTGGTCTCACAACTGTCCTGTAAACCTTTCCCTTCACCTCAGCCGGCTCTCTTCTATTAAAGATTTTTATTTTATTTATTTGTTATTGTGAATATGATTTCTACTTTTAAAATACCTACGTTGCTGTTAAGACTAACAATTTTTCAAGCATTTTCTGCTTCACTTTTGCATCACACACACTGTCACATCAGGAAGTGGATTTCACAGCGAGAGATTGTAAGCCGTGATAGTCACATGAATTTTATTTGTTTTGTTTCCTCCACGCTGAGATAAGCTGTGAACGGCTCTGAGATGCAACCACATGTGCCCAGGCCCTTATCAGAATTCTGCGCAGTGTGTTTGTTTTCTGCTTCATAAAAAGCACAGTCAGTCTGTTTGTACTCTATACTGGAGCCACTGTTGTCCATTTGATTATCCAGGGTTGCCGGGGATTTAGTGTGACGTCCTCGCCTTTTCAAAAGCAATTGAATTTTACGTCTTTGTGCGTTGATCATCGCAACAGCTGTCAAAGTTGTTATATTTCCCCACGGAATTACCGGCAGAAGGGCCTTGAAGACATCGCCCGGGTTTTATGGTTGAGGTCTGCCACTCTGTGTAATTCTTTCTGTTTGCACAAATGCAATTTACAACGCGCTGTTTGAAACTACAGCAGTGTTTAGGTGAGGATTAGCTCGTAAGACACGTATAAATTATATTTGCAAGCTCTTCTAATGCTATTATCTGTGCGATTGTTGTCATTCATTGTTTTTCTGGAGCATTTTTTAACCAGCTCAGTGCTCAGTTGCCTTACGAAATTCTTTAACCTCATCCAGTGCAGGTGTGGACAAACTTTTGGCTACAGGACCATAACCAGTCCTGAAATTTGAGTCAAAAGCCTGAGTCAGGAGCAGATTGATGAAGTCTTTGTGAGAACTAAGATAAATGCCAATTTATAGACTAGAGAAAAGGCAACACAGGAAACACGTATGGAGACAGAATAGTCCCAAAAAAGAACACACTTGTTAGCACGGATCCGCGAACATATTCTGAGGAGAACACACAAACAACGCTTCACACGTCAAAATACGTTTGTGAATTCTTCAAACTACATTAGTGAATTGTCGTACGTGCATGCAAATCTTGCTTTCAAACTGTGAAACTAATCATAATTTAGCATTTTTGAGACTTTTTGAGACGTTGATCAGATTCACGTGCGTCATTTTGCCTCATCAGTCCGTCACCAGCCAATCAGAAGTCTCACTCGTTTGCAGCCAATCACACAATTTGTGTGTGACGTCACTAAACTGCGCTCAGGAATCAAGTTCATGTCCTACAAAAATGCTGTCTGCAGGCGGCAATAAATGTAACCATGTTATAACATCCTTACATACATTTGAACGCTGGGCATTGCAAAATTACGCACATGAATCTGGTCCGCATAGGGCAAGTCTAAAAGCGCAACAATTCACAAAAGTAGTTTGAAGAATTCACAAACATATTTTGACGTGTGAAGCGTTGTTTGTGTGCTCTTCTCAGAATACCTTTGCGGATCCGTGCTTACAAGTGTATTCTTTTTGAGACTATTCTGGCTCCATAAACACGGGCATTGAAGGGAAAAGGCATAAAATATATATTAATGGTATAACTCCGAATGGTTTGAGAAGCCAGAATAAAATGCTGCATACATCTGGCCCTCACACTGTTGTTTGCCCAGGTCTGAATGAGTCCGGTTTATAATGTAAATCCATGTTTTTGGAAAGTTCTTCTGTCCAACACTAGACATTTCTTGTTTACATCATATGTTGCACAAAGAATCATAGGACTGTTTCAGACAAAATGGTAAAAAATAAATGTGCCATTTTTCCATAACATATATTGAAGAAGTGTGTTTATGTTGTACACAGTTATTTATAGAATGCCTTCAGTCTGGTATCGCAATAATTCAGGGAAATCAGCTGCATATATCGGTATTGGTATCGGTTTATATCGGTATCGGTTCATATTGGTAACAGGAATGAAGTGTTTGGGCAATATCGGTTAATATCGGTATCAGTAAATGTTAGTATCGGACATCCGTAGCGCATACCATACAAAAAACATGGACAGAAGCCAATCAGAGGTTTACTAGTTGTAAGGCAAGATAGCTAATCACTTCACCATCCTGTTTCCTACAAGAGCAATGTACAAGAAGCTGGCAAATGTGAGCAGTACGTTACTCCAGTATTCCACAGGGTCCCTAGCGAGTGTCTTGGCACTGATGTAAGCAGCTGTGGAGAGTGTCATTTACGACTCCAATTAATGAATAATTAATACTTTCTACACTAAGAATCCGCCTTTGCACGTGTGTTTGAGGGTGTGTGTATAGATCAGCTGAAGGAGCTGCTGTTTTAAGGGCCACTGGGGACGCTCCAGGCCACTTACTATCACTGTCCACCTCCATCTGTGTCACATTAATGTTTTATGAAGAAAACTTACGGCTTCCTGTGAATTATTACTGCACAGATCAAAGGCTGAACATTAGAACAGAGGAAAATGAAGTCAGGGAGCATGAAGGTCTGAAGGGTCCTTATGAAGAGAATGGATATCGTTTTTCTCAAATGATAACATCCCCACAAGGTAATGCCTGGGACTACTAATAGATGTGTGCTCTAAAATAGTTTTGTGGATAAACAGATGTATATTACATGTGAAAGTCACTAGATGGCAGCATTCTAGCCCATTTGTTTCATATTAATCATACTAATTCTACAGTGGTTTGTACATATTTTTCGATAAAATGTGACAATATTTTAACAAGTACTATTATTTTATTTATCTTCCTCTTCTTGTCCTTTCGACTTGTCCTTCTTTAGGTGGTTGCTACAGGTAAGATACGTTTTCCAGTTTACCCTTTTCTCTGTGTCAACTACTCTGACAATGGTGCGACAAGGGCTATCGGCACTAAAGTGGACAATATCAGCATGTTGTCCACACTTGCGGCAAAAAAGTAAATCTATATAGAAAGTTAATTAGGCATCCGGAGTATTTATACTAGTTCATGTAACTGAATATTATATATTCTTTTGTAGACAAACAAAATTACAAAACAATATTACATAAATATGGTGTAATCACATATCATGAAACCTGTCCCATGGATCTGAGATGTGGTATGAACACTGAAATCAAGTTTCAGGGTTCAGTTTCAGTTATGGCCTGGTGGTTAAAAAACCTTCAGGTTTGATTACACCACTGTTCAAAGCTCCAACCATTGCACCAACCAATGGGCTGTACACACACACAAAGGCTGGAGCAGTGTGATTTGGGTGGCAGGCATGGAGCCTGCATACTCTGAGACCCGGCAATGATTAGCGGACAAAGAAGAGTGAATGACTAACTGAAATAATCCGGATGATCATTCCAGATCCCAATCAGATGTGAACAGCTGGAAAATGTATTCATTATTTTCCACCTTTCTCAGAATAATAATTACCCGTTCCACACGCAGTCTTTCTGCATAGTATTTTGCAGTGTACTGCATTAGTAGTCCTCAAAGGTCAACACAGTCTTCCAAAAGCTACATCGTCTGCATTTCAAGTTTTGTTCTTTTTTTTCTTCCCGTTTATACCTTAGGGCAGGTTTTTCATTCTGTACTCAAAGCTTTTTGCTGAGAAATTATGACCTCATTATATTTTTTAAATAAAGTTGTATCAAAGACCCCTGTGCCAGTCAGACGCCGCTGCTGTAATAAAAATCTCCATGTTTATCAAGGTCACGTTGGAGGAAAAGTCTCACATGAAAGATAAAAGTGAAAATTAATAAATGGGAACATGTATCAAAGAAGCAGATAATTCCCATCTGGACATTACAGGATATTCATTTCCTGTAACCCCTGCTGTAACCGTCGCTGTAACCAGCCACAGTTGGGGTGACATTAATTTTTTTAACATTTTAATTAAATGCAATGTTTGTCTGACCAAATAATAATAGAACAAATATACCTGTAATATATAAAAGCCCAGTTAAACAATATTAATAGGATGAGATATAAAACCTACAACTAATGCATGTAAATCGGTTCCCACTCATGGTTAGAGAAAAAACTTTAATTTTCAGAAATAAGTTTTACAAACAAAATCGTACGAGGTAAGACTTTCTAACTGTAGACTAATAACAGGCGTAAACAGAGCATTTTTTCCCAACAGTCTGCTGCTCACACTGTATATGTGAATCACACGGGTGATAAGTTCACAGTTCACGACTCGTGTCTCACGCTGTAAGATCGGGTTTGGTCGGACTAATCAGACTGTACGATTAAACGTGACATGTCTGACTCCTGTAGCCAGAACTGCTTTGCTTAAAAGCGACTGCAAAATGTATTGAAATGTAATGTAAAGACACGATGAGAAAAATGCTCAAACAAAAACTTGTTTCCCTGACAATTCATGCCATTCTGTGAGCAGACACAGAAAAGAAAAGACAAATGACCTGTATGGACCAGGAAATGACTTGGCAGACGTGGTCAGTCTGATCTGTCAGTTGTCCCTGTTGTTGACTCGTCTTCTCCTCCATATCTACGTTAGCGCATGTGCAGTGTGGCGGTGGGAAATCGTGGGTTAGGGATTTGAAAGATGTTTAATTCTCACATAATCAATCATGATCGTGATAATCGTCAGTTGTAACCTTGTGTTTACTACATGATGGATGTCACGTGACTCAGCAAAAAATCACCAACATTCCCCTAGCTAAAAAATTGTGGCAAAAATCACAAACTGTACGACTGGCTTACGAAAGGTTTTAAGTTAAGAAATGGTTCATCACAAATAAAGGATAAATCACATTTAGTTTTTACCTAGTGTCTTGACAAGTAAAATAAAGTAGATTTTGTTTATGTAACACTGATTTATTTTGCAAAAACCTATGAACCGAATTTAAAATTAAATATAAAACCAACTCTACATACAGAGGTTCTCGCAGGTAAACAACACCTCAGAAGTGAGGGATCCATCGTGGGGATTTACAGTAATCTATCTGAGATACATGGATGAGCTTTTGAGATCTAGATGTTCCCATGTGAAGACTTAAGGCCCTGTGTCTTCATGTTTGTTTGTTTTTTAACTGGAATTCAGCCGGAGGTTGAAAGTGAGCTGTGGTATGAGCTCGGCTACATTTGTTTTTGTGTCACCTTTAAATCTGGTGGAGCAGGGTTTGGTCTGATATACCGTTTAAGGAAATACTTAAGGGTTAGGGTTTAGCTGCAGATTTTTTATTTTTGTGAGCACTAGACTACACACCTGACAAACTACAATGGATCTGTTTTTACTGTCAGCTCTCGGTAAGTTTGCCAAGAATAGAAAAAGCTACAACAGATGACGCACATGATATTTGTAGTATTACAGTGAAACATCTGAAACAAGTTTTTCTCTCTTTTTCTTGACTAGCAAGAATTAATATCAATATTGACTCACGCTATGTTTTTTTTCTCCTTTGCTTCACATCTACCACTGCACCATGTGTGTTATATTGTTTTAAACATTTATGTGTGTGTGTGTGTGTGTGTTTTTAGGCATGAATGAGCTATAGATTTAGTGAGAAACAAGTTGCAGCAGAGCAGGAAGCCAGACGTACAGATCAGAACAGGAGTGCATTCATAGGTTTCGTGGCAGCAGTGGAAGAAACTGCTCCACCTGAAGGCCACACGTGACTAACGCTGGGTCAACAGCCGCGGCTCAGGGGAGAGAAACTAACATTTACCTGAACCCGTGTCGTGTTTTAGCTGAGCTCCCAGACGTACACATTGCCACCGTCTTTGTGTTGCCTCAGTAGGCGTTGTGTCCCCACACGACCCTCCCTTAGTACACAACACCACCCATTCACGCCGCTTCTTTCTACCCTCAGCACACACAAGCTACGAGATAGGTAAAACTTTGGCTTCCAAGGCAGCGACTTTGTTGATTTCTCACCAAGCTCAGAGCAAGGCACCGTGACTCACCCTCTGTCAAACAGTGCAGTCTGCGTGTGTTTGTATGTGGATGATTTTCATTATTTCCGACCCTCGCAGTTCACACTGTGAAGGAAATGTTGAAAATGGCTCATTTGTCAGTGAGTCTGTGTTCTACCTCCTAACTCCTGACTAATAGTTTTTTTCTCCGCAGAAGTTGCCTTGTTTTCTGCAGGAGTTGGAACTTTCTGCAGAAGACAAAACCAAACAAACAAAATTGATCCCTGAACAGCAGGATCAGAGAATAACACATGGTGAAACCCAGTCATCACTGAAAATCGGCAGCTCAGTGACATCATTCTGAGTTATAAGTAGCATTTCGCTCGCTGCCTTCTATTTACATTTGATGATCCCTGTTCAAATACGGAGATGTATCTTTATATTTCACGTTCATGTTTGGCAGAACAAATGGTTAGACATTTGTGCACACGTGCAGTAGGAACATTGAAATAAAATTGAATCAAGTTGATGAAACCCACTGATTAGCCCGGTGGTCTGGAGACACAATATCATATCAGAGACACAATCAGATTAGCAGGCAAAAGGAGCTTATGTACAGTATATTCATGGTTTTGAAGACAATTGTGCTATATTGCACTAAATGTCGAGAAAGTGTGACAATATCTGTCTTTTTAACAACTTATTTTATTTTTTTATATTCTTCTTCTTTTCGTTTTTGGTTTGTCCCTTTTTCAGGTGTTGCCACAAGTCAACTTTTATCTTATTTATATAACAATGAAATAAATGTGCCAGAGGCAATTTCTCTGTGGTGTGAAACCCAAACTGGGCAAGTTTGAATCCCAGGTAGGGGAGTTAGCTCCCAATGGTCCCACCACCTGCCGGAAGGTAGGTGGTGCAATGCGATTTGGGTGGCAGTTGTGGAGACTGCTGTCCCTGCAACCCATCAAATTAAATAATTTAAAAAGTTTGAAAAGGTTGTTTTGATCACACCTTCTTGGGATGAGCAGTTAGTATGTCAGATGTCAAAATGGGAATGGGAGTCCATAGCTCCCACTGTTCCCTCCTACATCAACCAGAATCTGATGAAGTTCCTGAGATGAGGAAAGACACGTCTCCAAGTCCAGTTGCTTGCAGTTAGACATTTTGGCTAATCTGGGTAGCAAATAAAACCTTCAATTTTCTGTGCTTCGCATTAATTAAAAAATCACATTAAATGTCCTTCTGTGTCCCAACAGGGTTTAACAGAAGGTCAGGTTTTGTAAAAACTGATTTAGCGATGGCCTGTGTAATACCTTCTTCTACAATGGGTTATTTGATTGGTTTTACAATTGTTCTGGGACAGATCTTCTGAGATGTTTGTCTCACTAACGTATCAGCTGGGACTGACTGATGTCCTCCTCTGACCCTAAAAGGTTGGGTCAGTGTTAAAGGGAAAAGGCCTGGGGACAGGTTTATGGATCGTAATAAAGGGTACTAAATTCTCTGAGGACGTCATTATGTAGATGTGATGTTAAGCTGATGTTCAGAGAAGGACATTTACAGACTGTCTCGTAAAAAAAAAAAAAATAGAAAAAAAAACACACAAAAATCAACTTTCACTAATATGTAAAATCCAGTATCTTCACTGACTGCACTGCAGCTGCAGTTACAGTTCAATCGACCCCTAATCATGGCTGTCATGACTTGCCTCTGGCTGCAAATGAAGCTGAGACGATGTCTGCCGCTTCATTACTGCTCATTCGTGGTAAGTGGCAGGAAGCGAAGGGGGAGGGAGGATAGAGAGAAGAAAAGAGAGGGGGGAGACTTGAACGCACGAAGGGAAAGGAGGGGAGAGAGGAAAGGAAACAGAGAAGACAGGAGGAGGAGAGGGAATGAGGTTAGAGGGATTCAACCTAATCATTCACATTTATTTAACTATCATTTTCCACATTGATTTCCTAAAGAGACAATATACACTTCCTTTATACTGGAGGAGGATTCTCTGGATCAGATTAACTTCATATTGTTCGTCTGTAGATAATGGCAAGGAAAAATTGTAAGACTAGAAAACGTGAAAAACTGTCCTTTAGCCAAGGGACATTGAGGTACATTTAAATGAGTAAATATTAGGGGTGTGCAAATTAATCGATTTGGATCGAACTGAACCCAATCGGATCGAACTGGATCGTTTGTTTAATATTTTTTTATGAATCGTTCCTGAATCGGATTGTAGCCTGTGAATCGAAATATGAATCGGATCGTTATGTGAGTGAATCGTCACACCCCTAGTAAATATACATCAAACAGCCTCTCCGTCTCAGATTGTATAGTCCTGTCAGCATCAAAAGGAAGTATTTTCTCACAAAGCATCACAGGTGTATCACAAGGGTGACATGTGATTGCCCTCTTATGCTCATTTGTCATAAGGTGTCAACACGGTTACGTTATTCTCAAGTCTTAAATTTTACGTTGTGACAATCCTGACTGTCTCGGCCCAATACTTTCTTTTGAGTTCTTAAGTTAGCGTGCCTTCCAGTGGGCCTACCACCAACAAGAAGACTTGCAGTATGGAGCGGTGTGATTTGGTTGCTAGTCGGGAAGATTGCTGACCCGCAACATGGGAATGGATAAGCAGATGAATATGAATGACGTAATTTATCATATTGTATCAATAAATAAAATTAATAAAAGGTTTGCGTTGACTTCTTGTCTAGGTTCATCATTAGCCAACAATCGGAAGGCGCTTGAGGGGTTCTTCGATTCCCAGGCCATGCTGCCGCTGCAGGGACAACCCAACCGTTAGTGGAAGGTACATTACCATCCTCCGCTGGGTCAACAATGTAGGTTTCCCCTGACCCTCTTCATGTGACATTGTTGCTGGCTGGTTGAAGCCATCTGGTTCCAAGTGAAGGATCAATGGAGCAGTCGGAGGAAGACCTGAACCTCTCACATTTGCTGGAACACGAGAGGGATATGATCCTGAAGGTTCTGCAGAAGGACGAGAAGCTGAGGAAACGGGAGGAGAAGAGGATACGGTGAGGTGTTCATGGCATCGAAGTGCCGGGCTACAGTACTAGTAGCCAATTTAGCTGCAATTTAGCTGCATTTTCGCAGAAAGATGTTATTACATTATCTATTTCTTGTGCACTTCTTTTAGAAAGCTGAAAAATGAGCTCCTTGAGATCAGGCGTAAAGGCGTGCGTCGTCCTGAGGATTTAGGGGAGCGACAGTGCGCCGGCTGCCTGAAAACTTTAGGGCTTTTATTTGACCGTGGAGATCTCTGCGAGGAGTGTTGCCTGCGGGTCTGCAACGCGTGTCGCGTGTTAAATCCTGTTGGAAGCCAATGGAAGTGTAACGTCTGTGCCAAGATCTCGTAAGTGTGATGCCTGCAAGAACTACGTCATTGTGCTGTTGCTACAGATGGTGTGAACCAGGTGATAAATGACACAACAGCTTCTCAGGTGCGTTCAGAGCTGGGGAAATATCCAAGACCCTAGGGGAAATCCTCACAGTTGCCTGCCAGAATAAAAATCTGTTTTTTTTTTTATACAAATTTTTATATTGTAGTCAAATAAAGACTGAAAGTCAATAAAATTGATTAAAAAAATTAAAGATACCTATATAAAGTCAAATGCAACTTTGACCACTGATGCTAATTGTATTTTCTATTCATCTTTTTCATCGTTTTAAATGTAGCTTGTTTCATTTAATACTTAATATTAATACATTTATTCGTTGTAAATGTAACGTAACACTCACCCTAGTCTGGGTACCAGGGCTCAATCATTATATTTGACCTAAAAAGGATTTTCTAAATATATGTTTAAATCTATTAGAGAAATATATTTACTTTGTTTTTTTGTGTGTTGTTGAATCTTTAGTTTTTTTTACCGTAATATAAAATCCACTTTCCGGAACCAACTTCTTTTGTGACAATCTCTTCTTCTGGCACTTTGTCCATGCAGGGAGCTGAAGGTGCTGACAGGAGAGTGGTTCCTGGAGGAGCGGTCCAAACGTTTCGAACAGGGGCCTCCCAGCAGTGACATGGTGAAACAGACGATCCTCAGCAGCCCCATCAGTGAGTCGGGCCAAAAATGTAGTGACTTGAATAGTGTCTACACCTGACATTTTAAGACATTTAACACATGTACAGTACTTATTACTTAATATTCTGAACCAACAGTCTTTGAAACAACATTGATAGATTGATGAGTTTAAGAGCTCACGGCAAACAATTGTAAAAATTTGTATTCACTAATAATTCCTGTGACTACATGTCTATGTCTCTTGGATATAAAACATTACCTTTGTAGTATCTAAAACCCAATAAAAACAAGTTTATAGCCCCGTTATAGATATGGACAAGCAGCTGTTAGAAATGACAGGAATTACAACATCATACAATACAATATGACACAATACAATACACTATGATAGCATACGACACAATGTGATACGAAATTATACAATACAATACGATACAGCATGATACAGTACAAACGTTTCAATATAATACAATATGAATCAATACCATATAACAGTGGTTCTTAACCCCAGGGGTTCGGTGGAGCCTCTGCCGCAGAGGACAAGACACCGTGGAGATCAAGACACACCGACTCACCCTACTAAAGTAGGGATCGGTGAATGCGAACATAAACCTGCTGGGGTTCGGTAGCTTCAACAAGGTTAAGAACCACTGCCATATAACATGATACAACACAATATGAAACAATACAATACAATATGATATGATATGAAAAATGATACGAAACAATATGAGTCGATACGATACATTATCATACGACACAATATGATAGAATATAACACATCATGATATAATACAAGCAATACATTACAATATGATACATTACAATACAATATGGGAGGATATATTACGAAACGACACAATGAGACAATACGATAAAATATGATGAAAAACATAAAGCAATACAATATGATATGAATACAATACATCACAATATATTAACATCACACGATACAATATATTACAATACAACACAATACTATATAGAACAATACAATACAAACCAAAATCACAAAATACAATGCTATATATTACAACATATCACAAATCACAAAAAATGTATAAAAAAATGTGAACAATGACAGAAGGTAAACCTCCAGTTCACCTGTAGTTTTCCCACTGCTGTCTGAATGGTCAACAACTACATTGTGAGTTTTCTTTTTACTTAATTCTATTTGAAAAGATTGCTTTTGTAGCCATTGAGTCAGCTCCAACCAGACTGGACATTCTCTTCTGGCCTTTTATCAACAACGAACTTTCTACTTGCAGGAGTTCCTGGAAATGTTGCTGAGATAAATCACATTTTCTCTGCTGTTAGACTGCGTAGACTGTCTGGTCAATGTGTTCCCGAATGAATGTCCAGAAAGTGCAGCACGGCAGCATGGTCGCTCTGCACCATAAATGAATAGATTCTAAAGAAAGAAAAAAAAACACCTTTCATGGAAATGTTGTAGCTGCTCATAAAGGCTGAATGGGCAGTGAATTCATTCATTTGTTCTGATATGAAGTCACAGAGAGAAAGTCCACAGAGAACATGCCAGCCATGTCTGAGGCAGTGTCCAGTAGTCCCAGGTCCAGCAGAAACACAATCCTCAGCTCCGTGGACCATATCAAAAGGAAACGGTGAGTTGAGGAAAAATACGATGGGATTTTTTTTTTTAACTGCATGCAGTGAATAAAGGATAATCAATAAATTTCTTAAACAAAGAGTGGCAGCAGGGAGAACACACAACAAGCGACTCTGCCGTTTACCAACTGCACCTTTTCAACTCAAGAGCTACAGAAAAGATTAGCTGACGCTCATTTGATTTTGTAGAACCGGAGTGCAATTGTAAAAGAGCAACAAAACGCTAATCCGATTGGGGCCTGACTCACATCACCACCGCATCTTGGTTGCACCCTAATAGCTCCTGAAGGCATCACGGGGCTTCAGACACGCGAAACCACAAAAAGCACATATCAGATTAACTTGACTGAATAAATACTAAAGCACACACTGAAAGTGTGTTCTTTTTTATTTCAACACACATGTCATGTGTCTGCAGGAGGATGAAGGCCGATAAAAAAGCCAACAGATCTGTGAAGTCGGAGGACGGCGTGGACAGTGCCAAGTCGGGCTCAGATGGAGACGCTCAGAGTGTACAAAGTGCTCGCTCTGCGACCACTACACGTTCAAGCAGGTGAAAAATTAACTTCCTCCAAAATCATTACCAAGTGGATACTTGAGATATAAGTGGATCACATGGGCACAAAGTGGGAATGTGAAATCTTAAATCAGATGCTTATACGTCCACTATGTTTTCGTTTTAGGACCTCTTTTTGACTGGGGAGTTTTTGCAAGTAGTAATAGATATGATTTTGTCTTTCACGTGGAAATACCTGTTGATTGAGATGGTTTGGACATGTTCAGAGCAGGGACAGTGGATACATTGATAGAAAAATGATCTTAGAGATGGAGCTACCAGGTAGGAGACAAAGACGAGATTGATGGATGCAGTGAAGGAGGACATGGATGTAGTTGGAGTCAGAGGAGATACGGAGAACAGGGTGGAGGAACAATGGTTCACTGTGAAAAGGGGACAAGCCAAAAGGAGAAGAGAAAAAAGATGATGAATTAACTGCAGTTTTGCAGTGTACATATGTTGAACCTCATTCTGTCAGTTTCAGAGCAGCCTTTAACAGTCTCTGAAGCAACATTACTTACATAAAAATAGATAGTGAGACATTTGGGTTAAAGAATAGAGAAGACAGGCCGTAGAAGACAGTTTATAATAGGTAGAGTTGTCCCTGCTGGTCCTATTTGATTTCTATGAATAGTCAGTGGTCAAGATTGAAGAGGAACCAACTTAACCAAACTCTTCAGCCTATTATTACTATAGTGCTTTGTGTTACGTTTGAGTGGCATTGAAGAAGCTATGGACAACATGGTTGGACCCAAATGCAGCACGAGGAGGCTGTAGTTGGCTTTAATCCTTGAAGAAACCACAAAGATCACAAAAACTATACATAGACTTTAGTACTCCTCTTCGTGAACATGTACTCATGTATACATGGAAGTGTATCCGCTTCCTCCGTCCAAACTTTAGTACACTAAAGTACCCATGGCAACAGCAGAACATACATAACACACCAGCGCAAGACAACACCAGATGATTCAATTAAGATTAAGTGAGAGAGAGACGTGTATATATACTAAGGGCACCAGGTGACACTAGAGAGACTAATTACAAAGACACAGGTGACTGTGATGACACTGATTAACACACCAGCAAACAGCAGGGAAAAGGGAAAGACAGACCTCCCACTTTGTCTACAACAGTGCAGTAGTACAGTCATTCTGGATAAGATACCATTGAAATACAGTTCTGCTGATGAACTCACAAAAAAAAAAAAACTGAAAGTTTTTCACTTTACACTTGGTACCAAAGCTTTTTCCAGCCAGGCCTGTCTCACTCACTGTTTATCTCCCAGTCTGACATGTTTATGTGCATTTTTCAGCCTGCAAGGAAATCTAGGGAAACAGTTTATTAGTTATAAATAGTGTAATGTAGTTTATTAAATTACACTGTTTATATATAATACCATAATACCAGTGAGACTGATGTATGAATGGAGACCATTTGCTGTTTGTTGATGCTCTGCCAGACCCCAAGTCATGAGTCACCATCAAGTCAGTAAGTCATATTGATCATGAACAGAGTGCTTTGGACATACAATCACACTGGTACTAGGGAAATGTTTGGCAGTGAAAAAAAATAATGTAACTATGAAAAGAGAGATCATGCTGAACTTCATTTGGCATAAATAGGACAGTGGATATCAACCACAGAATATCCTGCCTGCGAAAGAGTCTGGTGGAGGGAACAGTGTGACGTGTCGCTGTAATTCAGGGAAAAACTTTATTATCAAAGTCTCAGGTGTTTTATAATGGTCACGTTGAGCAGAAAAGAGAATAGTTTTAAGAGTATTGAAGGGGTATTCCAGGGCCATTCTAATATTGAAGTCAAAAATGCTTGATTGCTGTTGTTCCTATAAAGCAGAGGTGGGCAAACTTTTTAAGTTACATTCCACAATGGGTCCCAGAAATGGACAGAAGCAGAGAGTAGAAAAATGTAGCCTTTGTTGAACTAAGATAAATGGCCTGTAAAACCCATGTATAAAACCTTCTTCTAACCTGGAATACCTTTTATGTCATCATCGCTTGGGAAACACAGGAATTGATGATACAAATAAATTATTTAATTCATACAAGGTTGACGGGACGCGTTAAAAAGCACAACGGGCTGCTTCCGGCCCCCCTTGCCTTAGCTTGCCCATTTTTGCCCGCTCTAAAGGTTGCAAAAATACCTGGGTTTGACGCTTCTGACTCCCAATCTTTTCACATAGTTTCTGACTCAACAAGGGTAGGGTGGTCTAGTAGTTAAGGGACAGGACTTGGGTTTGTAGGGTTCTAGGTTCAAGTCCACCCATCATGGGCGGGTTAAATACAGAGGTTGTTGTGTGCAGTGGTGTGGATTACAATACAAGGAGTTTGCTTTCTTGTCTTCCTTGAACCATACAACCAGACTGTTACTATGAACTATTGCAATGTCCTTCCACCTGGTCTACAAACCTGCGCATCAAGACACCTTCAAAAAGTCCAGAATGTGACAGCACAGCTGGTCTTTAACCAAAAAGGCCTCATGGAACTCCACTGCTCATTGCTCTTTACTGGTTGCCAGGCAAATCAAGTCGTCATGTCAGTCGTCCTTGCTTATAAATTAATCTTATGTAATAACCCTAATCGAAACAACTTTAGCTTCTATGTATCTTACGTCATTGATGGAGGTTTATACAACATTGTTGTATAAACTTGCTGCCTTCCTTTCTCCCCGCACCAAGGTGATCTCGGTCACTCTCCACCCTAGTTTCCACACAGTAGAACAATTTTCCAATGGCCAACAGGACATTGTCCTCCCACTCTGACTTCTACAAGCTCTTGAAAACCTATATTTTCCAAGAACACATTCTATCTTAACAACTCACTAATATCTTACACTCAGCTTTACTTCTTACCCTAAGAGATATTTTTCTTTATTTTTGTGTGACCTTCAATTTAATGTAATTTTCCCCTCAACTTGTAATTCCCTTGGGATAAAAGCATCTGACAAATATATATATTTCACTGTAATCTCTCAAGGATAAGTGTTGACTTAACAATAATTGCGTTGTGTTTCAGAGGTGGCGCGGTTGCCGTGGAGTCCTCAGGGCTGCCCACTGTACTCAACAACCAACGTTCTCAGACTCCAGACAGAATGTCCAATCTCAGCAGCGGCCGAAGGGTCAGGGTCAGCAACAACACAGCACCCACACACTTGTAGACGAGTCACAGTCAGGCGAGAACAATGACGGGCTCAGTTGTTCTTGTGGTCTCACACTCCTGGTGTGTATCTGTGTTTGAAAGCAGCCTGACGGAGCGGAGAGCGTGGCCAGTTTCCTGTCCAACAGCAGCGTCCCTGAGAAGAAAGCTGCCGGCCATCACCGGACCAACTCTGGCACACCGACCATTTCCGTGTCCAGAGCTTCCACCGTTTCCTCAGGTAACTGAAGCAGCATCACTGCTTTAGATCCCATACAGATCTCTGGAAGTAAAATTCTTTGTTCACAACATTGCAAAATGTTGCACCGTCATATGGTAGATGAGGTGAGTTGGACATCTCATCTGGGGCTAATACTATGACACATGGCAACAGTGTTTCTCGGTATTATTCCTTCTTTTCCCTTGTTTTTATTTGTTGCTTTCATCTTCTGTGATTAGCCTGACTTCTACCATAAAGACACAAACATATGGTGTTTAACCATCAGCGCTAACGGCAGCGCTTTCGCCAAATGTGCTTTAAAACAACCCTAATGACCGTGATGCTCTCAAAAGACAAAATAACCACCATGTTCCATTCATCACAGCGAGAGTCATAAAGTTCAACTTTATACGAGATTCTTCAAGTGTATCGTGAGGATTTATTTCTTTCAACATCTGTTCCTTCCTTTTTTTTTTTCCTGTGGGTCTTCATACTCATCTCCTGATCCTCTCGTCTCGTCTCTCCCTGCTCCAGATCACAGCCGCTCAGATATGGACCTATCCGTTCCAGGTTCTGAGCCCACTAGCGAGGAGGTGCTCAGTCTCAGGAGCCGATCGGTGCCCGGGCTGAACGACACCGTAAGAAAGCTTTAATCACTTCACTTCAATCACTACGTCTGCTTCTTCCCGTCGCGGATTCTCTGCTGATTTCCATCACAACTGGAAGAGCTGTGTGTGTGTGTGTGTGTGTGTAGAATCTGTAGAGATGCTTTGATACTCCAGGCTCTGCTCCTCTTTGTAAATCCAAACATCTACCATGTTTTATTGAGGGGGCACAGCTCACTTGTGCTGAATGAAAATCAACTCTCACACCTGGGTGAGGGAAACCACTGCTGCGTCTCCACCAGATTATGTCAATCAATGATCCTTTTCACCTGACAAATTGAATAGACTAAAATCTCCGTTTTGATTGTTACTTTTTTAATGCTTTCCATGTTTTTTCGCCTTTTTCTTAGCTCTTCAGACCATGTGTTTTTTTGCGGCTGTAGCGTGATTGACCACTGTTAGACTGCAGTGTAAACAGTTAGAGAATAACCCACAAGGACACCAAACTGATGTCTCATACAACATACTGTTTTTCCACAAGTAATTTTAGATGCTATGGAACTACAGGCTCAATAGTGCCTCCTGTGGCAGCCAATATTGCCTGCGAAGGCTCAGTTATACTTAGTATAGTTCTACTGTAATGTGTAGGGTAATTACTGTGCAAATATCAAATAAGCATATAACAGATAAGTACGATTTCACAGTATGGACTGCATTGGTACCTGCCAATGTCAACATTTGACTGGTAATCGTAATCATTCTCTATGATATAAAACTAAATAAATATCTAGAGCAGGGGTGTCCAAACTGTTCCACAAAGGGATGATGTGGCTGCTGGTTTTTGTTCCAACCAACCAAGAGCACATAGCTTGACCAATCAGGTGTCTGATGACTGTGATCACTTGATTAACTCAGGTGTGCTGCTGCTTGGTTGGAACAAAAACCTGCAGCCACACTGGCCCTTTGTGGAACAGTTTGGAGACCCCTGCTCTAGGGTATAATAACATACAGTAGTGGCCAGGTTCAAATCCACCAGCTGGCAGGTTGGCACTGAGGTGCTCTGATCATGGTACTGTCCCAGCCCATATAACCTCCTGTGGGTCACAAAGCTCACAGTATGGAGCAGTGGGATTTGGATGGCAGTTCTGGAGACTACAACCCCTGAGACCCAGTAACTCATTTTTGTTGTGTCTGTTAGAATGAAAATAGCCTTCATTGTCCCTAAAATAAGTTCCCTGCAACATTGAAGGTTGCACGTATCAATGTATGGTGTACAACCCATCTATCTTTGTAAATTCTCTGCATCTGTCACCCAAATCACACTGCACCACACCATTCCCTCAAGAATTTCCCTCCAGGTGGTTAGAACACTGGAAGGAGCCAAATGCCCTTATTTGGATTTGATCTCACCGAAGAAGCAAACTCTGGAGTTCCACATCAATGACAGAGACATTGACGCCGCCGCATTGGAGAATTGCAAACAAAAATATGTTTGTGTTACGCTGACTCTCTTTAAGAATGTATTTGTCTACTAAGCCTGCCATCTAATTCCTACATTTGCTACTTTGAGCGCGGAATGTTGGAATGATGGAACAAGACTTTTTTTTTTTAGCGTGGAGATATTGATAGATTACTTGCAATGAATGTCAGTCTTTACAGATTAACATTTATCCAGATTATGACATCCAAAATGTTTAGACTGGAAATTTCTTCTTGGGGCTTAAAAGACTTTTCATTTTAAACTGAGAAACTGATGTAGTGACTCAGAAGTATCCTTAAAGCTCTAAAAGTCTTTGTTACTTCCAACTTAACTCTATGGAGGCAAAAGAAATTGAGAATGTCTTTTCCCCTGACCGTTGGACAATGGCCTTCTGTCTTTCACGCTGCTCAGTTCACTGTCAACCCATTGACCCTCGATGTTACGCATAATGAATGAAATGTCACGCTCCGATTTGGTTAAATATAGAGATATTTGCTGCATCCACCCACTCAGAGCATCTGTGCAGCAAAACCGATGATGATGAGATAAGACGTCATTTGTTCTTAATCTGCAGGAGTTTCCTGACGGTGATGTTGAGGAGGACATTGATACCCTGATGTCAGAGCATCGCAAGACGGTGGAACGACGCATCAGCAACGCAGTGTCAACGGTAACTGACTTATTTAAGCTTGCTTATCGAAACACCAGGCTAGGTGATGACTGAAATACATATCGTATGTTGGCAACTGTTGGCATACACTGTGCATTTTTTCCAATCGCAGCAGCACTCGCACTGTATGAGTGAATCGCAGGGGTGACTTCCCAAGGAAGTCCTGACCCTTTAGCCAGAACGTCTTTTGATAAAAGCGAAAATAAAATGTACCATTGTGGTCTGCACATCTGTGCATGATAAGTTTAGTTTAGTGGAGGGTGAAGTCGTGGGAAAATTAGCTTTCAAACACATTTGATTTTAGCACGATTGATGATTGAGTGAGGTAGTTGGGTGGCGATCGTGAGGTTGTCGTAACTCTGTGTACGCTACACAACTCGAGTCGCACAATTCAAGCAAAAAATTGAGCCCAATCATCGATTGTCACACGACAAGATCGTGGCAATATCGCACAGTGTACGCTGGCCTTCATGTTGCTTTGACAGTAGCCTAAAGTCTGTTAAAATGGCTTGGAGTTGGAAGAAATGGCAAGTAAACATCAGTCAACAGGTACAGGTACTGAGTAAAAAAGTGTACAGGAAAAACTTCAACTATTGAGCAAAGTTAATATGTTAAAAATAAAAGTCAATATTAATTGGAAAAACAGATGAAATTGAAATTCAGCTAAAAAAAAAATTCTAATAATTTTACATTAAAATATCATTTAAGGGTGACTAACAGTGTTCAATATGCGAGACGTTAAATAGTTGAGTTGTGTATTTTCCTCTGTGTGTTTGTCAGTGTCCCGTGTGTCTGTGATCATTTCACAGCTGATTCCAGATGAGTTGTTATCTCTGCTTTTATTCTGTAATCACCATGGAAACCACGTGTCATGTGGTTCCTGGCTCCACTGGTGGAGATGAGGGTTGTTTTCTTTTTGGACCATGGGTCTGTCTCACTAACATTCTTTACTGGTGCTTTTATTCTTTCTTTCTTTTTCCTCCTTTTCACCTGTGTCACTTCTTCCTGCCTCTTGAACGATCCGTCTGTCAGTCCTCCACCCCTGGCTCAGAGAGGAGGTGGAGTTACCTCAATGTCCCCGACTCGGATGCTGAGACCGTGAGTCTCCTCTTGCATGCTGTTGCATGTACATTCATATTCATGTACCACAGCGGGTCACAGGTTGTACATTCAGAGAAGCCAACGCACTCACTCACTCTCTCTCTGTCTGTCTGTGTGTGTGAGCTCATCCTTTCAGCTCCATCTGTTTCCATTAAGTCTAAAACCCTTTCCTATTTACTCCCACTGTCTCCCTGCAGGAAATAAACCTTTTCCCAGTGAAAGGAGCTCAGTGTAGATAAATTCCTGTTTTTGTACTTAGTTTCTCCCCTGTAGGGAACTACACTCACATCTCCACCCGTTCAACGTCCTGCTGGGAATTGAAATCTTTGAAAGAGGATTTCTTTGTGGTAGTAAAATGTGGTTCCTCCCACTGGTCTGTGAAGATCAGCAGGTGGAAACAGATTAGAGGGGACTCAACTCAGCTGGAACAAATGACAAGAAGCTGGGTTTTGATTTATTTCAACACAAAGATGACAAATAACATTTTTCTGAAGTAATTTTCCAAATTTCAACAGGTTCTTTGATAGATAGATAGACGGACAGACGAATGGACGGACGGACGTACAGACAGACCAGATTTAGTTAAAAATACAAAATAATACAATAAGGTACCGACATGAGTAGCACCCAAAAACCTCCCATGGGGTGACAGAGCTCCTCACTTTATCTCAAACACCGTGTTCTCATTCAATTCGGAATCGAATACCGAAGTAGGTAATTCGGGATTCGATCCCGTATTAACTCACATTCAGTTTAATTTGGTATTTGCTGCACATTCGATACCCACTTTGCATTCACACAGATTAAAGGAGCGAATGCGCATTAGTCTAACCATGGTCCAGTTTCAATTTGATCACGAGATCTTGTTAATATGCGGTTTTATTCAACATGGATTCTGTCAACAAATGCAAGTGCAATTTTGAGGAATAAATGGAGCAGGTTAAAGAAAGATCAAGGCGAAGTATGAAAGCGATGAGAAGGAGACACAAAGAACGAATGAAGAAGATAAGGAGAGAAAATATGAGGAAGTGTTTTGTAATCCTGTTCCTAATAACGCAGCAACATATAGCTGTTGACAAGGAGATGAGCTGCTCCCGTAGCATTTTACGAGCTAGTTAAACTAATACGTGGGTTGTTGTGTTCAGACATGCGCGGGGAGCAACAACCATTTTACTTTTTATTGCTTTACACCCGTATTAGTTAATTCGTTATCGAAACCCCGACTAGAGGTGGATTACTTAATGCGCATTAGTTGAGGAACGAATGCGCGTTAGTTTGTAATGTGAACGCAAACGGGGAGCGAAACGGGTTTCACGTCGCAGCGAATACTGAATTAAGTGCCAATGTGAAAACGGTATAAGGGAGTGCCCTGCCACTCTACGAAGAAAGCTACTTTCCACCGCCTGTATCAGCAATCACGTTCTTTCGGTCATGACCACAGCTGAGAGTAAGAATCAGATTGACTGGTAACTTGAGAGCTTCACCTTTTGGTTTAGCTCTTTCTTCACCACAACGGAACGATACAGCGAGCACATTACTGCAGTCACTGCCCCGATCTGCATGTCTATTAAGTATCTTGGGGTCATGTTCACCTTCTATTTCCTGTCCATTGATTTACTCAACATTTTCTTCAAAGGAGCAGGTTAAACATAATTTGGGTGTTGCTCTCTGTTGCCTAGGCCTAGAACTGACCACAGTTTGAAGGTTTGGCCATTTAAAAATACTTGTAGATACATTAAAAACTGAAAATCCTTTCAGGTTCCAGTCCTGTTCATAAATACTGCATTTTGTTTCAGAACCTACAGTTATGTTTTTTTTGCAGATCCTGCATGTGTTTATTTTCCTCCTTCTTATTTTGTCAGAGTTTTTTTTTGTGTATCTGTACTTTTATCTCACCCTGCGCTCTCTCCCGTTGTGTTGCTCTAACAGAGCAGCATCAACAGCATGATGAGCATGTACAGTGACACCGGGGACTATGGCAACGCCAGAGTGAGCGGCGAGATCCTGCTCAACATCAGCTACAGCTACAAGACCGGAGCTCTCAACATCCTGGTCAAAGAGTGTCACAATCTGGCAACGGGAGACGAGAGGAAACAGCGCACGGATGCGTACGTGCAGCAACACACCATACGCCAACAAATATGCACGTGGTTATTCTTAGCTCAATCGCAACAACTGATTGGTTAATCACATGTACTTGTACAGGTTGCCAAGAAAAATAAAAAATCAGCTAAGGGAGAAAGATTTCTAAATGTTTTGAAAGCAGAAAATCAAGTTTTTGACAAAATGTTCGTCAAAACAGATTAATAATAAACAGTTAAACAGCTTTTTTTTCTTACACTTTCTTTGTTTTTCACACTGCTACATTGAGAGGACAGAGATGGATCTTCTGGATCTGTAACACAGTCTTTAATCCTGTCTCATGATAGTTTCGCTATATTGTGGGGTTTTAAGGTTAAAAAAAATTGTGCGTGGCAGAGTATTCGTGAATCGTAAATACTCTTCACCAATAGGCTGCCAAACAGTTTTTTTGAGACAAGATCAAGAGGTTGATGCTGATTGATATGACCTTATATTATTAATATAGGCTACAAAATTTAAGATTTTCGGCTGGTGCTATGCCTCGAGATTTTCTAAAGGAAAACGTTTTCCTTGGCTCAGAATTGGTTGAAAAACACTGAGCTAAAGGACATTGATTACAGCATTTAACATGCTCTTGCGTTCTTTATGCTGATAGAATGCCATCCCTATAGCAGTGGTGGGCTGTCCGGGCCAGCAAAGCCTTCTCTGCTGGCATAAACATAAAGTCATAAAAACACATTTATTCAAAAATATTTTTAAATAACATTGTATTATTATTTATTTTTATGAGTATAAAGGTTTTTAGTTTTAACATTTAAAAAGTTGTATAAAAACTTTTTATCCAATGGTATTTCAGCTAGTTACTGTTGTCAGGTTCCATGAAATCTGCCAGAGCCTTCAGAATCAAAAGTGAAGGCTCTGCCCTCTCTAACCAAATGGACACAGCCCGTTGAGTTTACAGCAACCAGGCCATCATCTCAAGATTACGACCATCAGGGCCTTCTAGCTGGCCCGACATGCAAGGCAACAATTATGTGTTTTGGATTGGATAAGCTCTTCGGGAGTCTGAAAACGTCATCTTGTTTGATTTTATGAGGTGTATTAATTTGATGTCCCAAAAATATGACATCACTGAAGGCCTAGGGTTGAAATGCATGGCCCGCCACTATAGTATAGTCAGCATCTCTAGTATCTCTTAGCTTCTGTCTCCTCATCACTTCACTTTGCCCTACTCTGTTAGTGCTGTAAAGTTTGTGCTATTGTGTTTGGTAAAAAATTTGCCCAGATTTAACACCGTATGATGTCTCCTAAATGAGAAAAGTTCCAGTTAACAGCTTACATATTTTCTTGACAATAATGTGCAATCATGTGCTGATTTGTCTTCCACAAAATGCGTGTCTGACGTGGCCCCGGCTTCTACTAATATAAGGAGAGGACGAAATAGTTGACCTCCCCTGAACTTCATACTCTTTTTTTTTTTACATTTTTATTGTAAATTTTAGTTTTGCGAGTAACCATCTTTCCTACTTTGAAAATAAATGTATTTAATTTTGTTCTGTTTTTTGGCAGCTACGTGAAGACGTATCTGCTTCCAGACACGTCTCGACAGAGCAAAAGGAAGACGAGCATCAAACCCAACACCATCAACCCGGTGTTCAATGAGAACCTAAGGGTCTGTTTTTCCTACTTCATTATTCATAGCCAATTCAGTGAATTTGAGTTCTATTTCTGAGTTCTAAAGGTTTTTTTTTATTTTATTACCTCAAATTCAGTATGTGATCAGTCACTCCCAGCTGGAGACTCGAACGCTGCAGGTCTCAGTGTGGCACAACGACCGCTTCGGCCACAACAGTTTCCTCGGAGAGGTGGAGGTGACGTTCGACAGCTGTGAGTTGGACTCACAGATGGAGGAGTGGTACGCTCTGCAACCTAAGGTGGGAAGAAGACATGCACTGCTGTTTTTATCCGCGCGTCAAGAGGTGTGAGAGAGCGGTGTGTGACAGTGACTGGTGTTTGTGTAGGTGGAGAGCAGCATCGACACCACCCTACAGTACAAGGGGGAACTGACAGTGGTGCTGAAGTACATTCCTGCAGAGAAGAACCTCACGCTGCCTCTGGATCAAGTGCAAGGTACAACTTAGTGGGATTTTTCTGCAATAGCGACTGAGGCGTGATTATACATTAATTGATAATTCCCTAGACTCTGTTTTCATTATGATACATCAAATGAGTTAAATGAAAAGAATGATGTCATAATCCATTAAGGCTCTGCAGTACCGTAATCTCCGGACTATAAGCAGCACGGGACTATAAGCTGCACCCAATACATTTTTTAAAGAAAAAAACATTTTGTACATACATAAGCCACACTTGACTATAAGCCGCATGTGCCGCATTCTTTTTGCACATTCCATGATGAGGCTCAGTTCATGCTAATTTTATTTATGTACAAAGCGCGTTACCAAACGTTAGACTTCTTTTTCTTCTGTGGTGTTTATTGGCGGTTGTGACTTGCGTCTTCCTCGACACCACCTGTCTCACTCTTACCTTTTCTGCTCGAGCAGTTAGAAAAAATGCATACATTAGCCGCATCTCTGCATAAGCCGCAGGGTTGAAATTGTGTGAAGTTGCGGCTTATAGTCTGGAAATTATGGTAATTCCTTTTCGGGGTTTCTGACACAAAATACAATTTTAGTGTTTATGTGCATGATCATGTAAAGTCCTTACTTTGGTGATTTGGCACGAAGTCCTGACAACAGTCTCTGCACAGTTGGACACAGATGTTCTTCCCGACTCTTCTTTTACAGCTCTCAGGTTCAGACAGTGAAGCATCTGTTCACTGTCCTGGTCTCTGCAAACATGTGGGCACAGCTCCAGAGTGCATCTGTTTTATCTATTATAGATATAGTTGCAGTCCACAAGGCGCTTTGGCCCAGAGTCAATGTCTTTGTCATTGGCGTGGCCCTCCAGGGTTCGACTCAGAAGCAGAAGCAGATAAGGACAGGAACGGAAGTGAGGAAAAAAAAACAAGTACAAGAAAAATAGACAAAGACGTGAACCAGTAGAGCTTGAAAAGATCATACAACTTAGCGACACAACAAGGAAGTGACCACAAGCAGCGTAAGATACGAGGACACTGAGTCCAGCTGGGGCTTAAATACCGCCCTCCACTCCATCCAATTGGAGGCCACGCCCTCTAGTGTTCAGGCGTCATCAACACTGGATTCAGTTCAGCTGTGAAAGGAAGAAAAGAGCAACAAGGAAAACACAACCCATGATTGAGAAAACACTAAACCTTCAGTTTAATGTAGGTCATATGTGTCAAACTGAGGCCCAGGGACCAAATCTGACCCACAGTGTAATTATATTTGGATAATTTCAAATGTGTTCTAGAGTACACAGACATGTTTTAAGTTTCTTGTTTTTTTTAGCCTTTAAAAAAAAAAAAAAAAAGGGAATTTATTAGAAAAAGGCCCACCATCCCCTTGTCCATACATTTGTTGAGAGCATTGCTTCCTATAAAATACTGTAGTGAACAGAGGTGTACCATCTGTGAGTGCTGATGGTGCAAAGACTCATGGGAGCTTGTTCTTAGGTAATGATAGAACCACTATTGTTGTGATTGTTGTGCTTGTTTTTTGGGGATGTTACCTGTTCCATTGTGTGGATAATATACAAATATAAACCAGTAAAATAAAACTAATCTTATTTTTTCTTTCTCCTGAGCTTGTCACAATACATTTATTTTTACAAGGTTTTTACATTGACTCTTTTCCACAGTGAAGAAAAGGTTCCTAAAGGGCAAGAAGACAAGCACCTTCACAATCCCTAAAGGAGGAATGGTGGAACTGCTCGTCAAAGGAGCAAAAAATCTAACCGCTGTCAAATCTGGAGGAACTTCTGATCCGTTTGTAAAAGGGTGAGAGACTTTGTTCCGGTTCAGTAGCTTATTTTTCTACGACAGAAAAAATAAAGCCGTCACTGTTGCTGTTATAGGTACCTACTTCCTGACAGTAACAAGTCAACCAAGCACAAGACGGCAGTAGAGCGACGCACAGTGAACCCACAATGGAACCACACCTTCACCTACTGTGGTCTGCAGCCAGGAGACTTGGACAGCGTCTGCCTCGAGCTCACTGTGTGGGACAAAGAGGCTATGGGCAGCAACGTTTTCCTGGGAGGAGTCAGGCTGGGAGCTGGAACAGGTTAGAACGTAGAACAGATCTAGTTCAGAGCTGTTTTCATAGGGATCTTTGTATGGACAGGAGTAGAACAGTGAAGCTGATGTGCTTTTTGGTCATACGTTTGTAGGTAAAAGCTACGGGAACGAGGTGGACTGGATGGACTCCTTCGGTGAAGAACAGCGACTTTGGCATCGCATGATGGAACACCCTGAGGTTCCTCAGGAGTGTACGCTGATGCTGCGGTCCAGCATGCGCAGCAGGACCAACATGTGAGGCACAAAAACCGCCTGGTGTTGGGAACCTTTTCTCCTGCTTGAGAATGGCCAATCATGCCTTACACCGTCATTTTCCCTCACATGTTCTTCTGCCACTCAAAGCATCGTCATGACCAAACACTGCTCTATATAACAAAATCTCTGTATGTTTGTAATTTTGCTGAATGAGCACCTCCTAACGTCTGTCCTCATCCCTGCGATTCACAAACTCGAGTCGTGAGAATATTATCTGTAAGGCACTGATCAACAATGTAGAAATGTAGACATTCCCTTTACAAACCACTGAGCTGGTCATGATAAGTGTAGCACAAACTGAAGGATGAGCACAGAGGAGGAAAGTTGCTAAAGTTGGTACTCCTGCAACGCACCGTAATCAACCTCCAAAGGGAGTTTGACAAGGCTTCAAAAATTGTTCAAGTAAAAGAAGATCATTTATGCAAGTGGCTTCAATTTTTGCAGGTCTTTAGGGCATCCATTCATTCATCTCTATCCTCTTATCTGTAGCTAGGAAACAGAGGGAGCAGTCACTACTACTGGCACACAAAGCACACTGCTCCATACTGTTAGCCTTCCTGTGGGTGGTGAGCCCACTTGAAGCTATATGTGTCGGGATGGTGCTATGTTCAGAGCATCTCAGTGGCAACCTGGCAGCTGATGCATTAGAACCTAAAGCTTTGATGACCCAAATTTGCTGCCTTGCTAAGGCACCAGTGGCATCCAGAAAAATAATCATATTTTACAGAATTAAGATATTATAAGAACGGAATGTTCCTCCAGTACAGTAATGGCTGATACCAGCAGACTCCATTGGACAGGTTGGGGACCACTGTTGTAGGATACCTGGGTGCAAAAATACTCTCCAGTCAACAGATGTACTAAAGCTAAGACAAAAGTTAAGCTAACATTATGTTATAAATAAGACAAACTTCACTGGACTACATTTGAAACAACTTAGTTTAGAAATAGTTTGTAACAGCAAAGCACAATCTGCACCAACTGGCCTTCAGGTTGGACAAAAAGAATGTATTTGTTACGAAAATATAACAACGATTGTGCAGTTGACATAGCCTAGCTTAGAAAACAGCTGGAGATAAAATATAACCTGGTCTAGTGGCAAAAGGTTTTCTGCAAATCCTGAAATGACCTAAAATACTCCTAAATTCTGTTCACAGCTCATTACAGTTTTAATCCCATACTGCGGCCCCCCTAAAACCGACACAAACAAAACCACATGTGAATGTAGCTGTGGCTAGCATTTCAGCCTTACACGAGTATTGGCAGTTTAGTGACTTTCCTCCCGCGATTGTTTGTTTAGTCAAACAAAAAAAAAAAATCTGTGGCACACGTCTGGTTTGTCTTTTCATACTTTATCTTAGATTCAATGTAAATTAACATAACACTGTATCAGTGTGATGGTAGAAGCTGCATGGTACTGTATTAGCCTAAATCGAGGTAGAACAAAAATCCTATTTGTTTTGACTTATTACCAAAAAAAAGCACTGAAATATCGTTACTTCATCACTTTAGGCTCAGAGGGTAGTTGTGTAATTGTCGCTAGCGCCCCCCTCAGGCTGCAGCCATGATCTCTTTGTAAAGGTGTGACTCAGGAGAGAACCAAACAGGGATGAATTTGTCATCCCAGGGGAAGCCCCACGTAATGAATGAGTTGATGACATTCAACCTTGTCCTCCAGCTCTGGTGGGTGGCCCTGAGGGCTGGTTGAGCTGTGATGAATCATAACTATCACAGAGAAGTTGAGGAGTGGAAAGAAAAGAAAAGAAAAAATACTCTTGATACATTCTTGTTATTGGAATGCCAGTCGTTCACCTTAGTCCTTAGGAACGCTCTCGTCTCTGAGCTACTGTAGAGAAAATTGTTTCCCGTTTACTACAGTAATAATCCATGTGTCTGTTAACTGTACTGCATTAAAAAAGAAAAAAATGAATGCAATACCTGATGACTGGATAAAAACAATTGATGAACAGCATGTACTGTATTTGTCTCTCTGAAGGTCAGACAAAGAATCTGAGTTTTTTTGTGTCCCAAATCTATCATAGAATATTTTGAAATAAACATCTTTCCATTTATTCTTTGACTTTTCTATTGACTGCATATGTGTCTTTGTGTGAAAATGCTCCTGCAAATGATGAGCAAGTGAAAAAGATAACTTTATATTAAGAGTATATGTAATAATGATTCTAAAGTAGCTGGTAACAGCTGACTAATACACGGCAACATGGCAAAAGAAATGAAGCCAGCTGAAAAACTTAATTAACTATTGAAAGTAAAAATTAAAATAAATCATATGCTAATATGAGTAGCAATGAGTCACACAGCTGGATAATACAAGCATAGCAAAAGGAAAGGAAATCAAACTCCTTGTCATTGTGACATTGTGACGCACACGCAATGAACACAATGAAATTCGACCTCTGGATTTAACCCATCACCAAAGTGGACAGTGGGCAGCTTTGAGCACCTGGGGAGCAGTGTGAGGGTACGGTGTCATGTTTAGTGGACCTCAATCGTGACCTGGCAGTTGGTGGATTCGAACCTGGAGCCCTTCGGACCCCGGTCCGGGTCCTTAACCACTACTGCCCCAAAACAGCTCAAAGCCAGCCGAGAAATGTGTTAAAGAAGCAAATCAAGCACAGAGATGGTTGTAAAAATACAAGATCTTGATGAGAAGTGACCAGTAGTGGGGAAAAGAGGAAACAGTGAATAGAACTTCCTTATTGTTCACCTGAGATGATGAGTGTTTTAAATGGGTCTGTGTTCACAAATGAACCGTACATGACACAGTTTTCTTCATCATTTATCTGGGAGGAGACATAAATATGAGACAAAGTAAAAGATCTTTAGTTAAAAAATAACAAGGCTTTTTTTTTACAAAACATATTTTGATGTGAAAATATTTATATTAAGAATAAATCATGGAATAAAGGTGTAACTGTAGGATCGAGAAAAAGATCAGCACCATATCACAAACACACACTCATTCAGCCACACATGATCACACACATAGTATATAGAACTGAAAGAGTTCAAATTGTTCTGTTGTCATTGACTTTGACTGATGCTGTGATTCCGCAGTAGTGTTTTATGACTGACAGGTCTGCCCCGCCTCCTGCTGTAGCGCCATCTCGTCCTTGCGCAAAGGGAACGTGTCAATGGTGGTGAAAAGTTCAGCTGCCGTGATTGGGAATGGATAACGTTGTTTGTCGATGCCCTGTTTGTCCAACAGAACCATCTGGAAGGATCGCTGAGAGATCCGGAGCAACAACCTAAAAAAACAAACACACACACAATCAATTAAGCCAAAAAGTCCAATGAGATTTCTACAGCATGATGTGGAACACAAAAGAGAAAGAGTGTCTATCACTCCTGACTCATTTCTCCAGTTGTTCCATCCTCTATTCTTCTCCTCTCTTAATAGTCTTAGTCTCTTTAATATTCAGTTATGCCCACAAATTTGTTCCACTTTTTAATTTAAGTCCACTGAGAATAGGCCTTGGATTTTATGCATCAAACTGCATGTGAGGAATCCAGAAACACAAAAGCTTTGAGTTAAATGTCGACCCAGAAACAGATAAAAACACAAACAAACATGTCCTTACGAAACCTTAAAACCATCGAGGTAAAATTAATACCTCTATCCTTATCCATGATTGTACTCCAGCGTGTGCTTACACATTCATACCTGATCTGCAGGGCCAGTGCCGGGGGCAGCAGCCTGTGTCGAATTCGTCCAATCTGTGCAGGATACGTTCCAACCAACTCAATGACTGTCACATGTCTCAGGTCCAGGCCACACTGAGCCGGCTGTTCCCAGGAAAGAGCATGGACAAAAACAAACAGACGCACAAATACAACTTTATTATCAATTATATGAAGCTAATTATATATATATATAATTTATAATATATTTCTAGCTTTTCCGTTAATAAACTTGTGATATTTAAGAGATTTTCAGCATGTATCATGACTAAAGAATAAAGCGGAAATAACATTAAAAATTAGCCTTTCATTTTCCTTGAAATTTAACCTTAACATTCCCCATGTTTCCAGAGCTCTTGATAATAAATCCCTGGGTGAATAGACATGTTTTAAGAGATAACGCATCATCCAACCTGTAGATTGGTCATCTGGAAGCGATAGTTGTGATTGGCTGCTGTGGGAGCTGAGATGATGAGCAGACGTCTTTTTTCATAGAACTGGTCCAGCAGCGCAGCGGCCGTCCTCACTCCCACATTAATATTCATGGCTGTGAAGACAATGAATTTACAATGAGGTGGTTATGTACAACAGATCAGCTCACAGGGCCATACCATCAGGGACCAGCTCACTGTTTAGCAGGGGTCCCAAACTCACGGCCCGTGGGCCATTTGCAGCCCGTGGAACGATATTTTGTAGCCCCCACATTGATGTTAAAGATGAATTTATAATAATATTTTATAGATTTGTTCTCCACATTTTTTGGCAAATCTTTTAGTTCCCAAAACCCTGATCCACAGTCTCTTTCTGTTGTATTACACGGGATCCATGGGAAACAGATTTTTTATGAATTTCTTTCCTTTCTATTGAACACAGGAAGCTGACACAGCCCTTGGGCAAAATGATAGTGTGGGTGGTGGCCCTCAACTTATTTGAGTTTGAGAATGCTGCTGTAAAGTGTTTCTATAACAATGGGTTTAGAGTGAGTGGCTTGGCCAGGAAAACATTTGGAATTAACAAAAAAAATGTATTATTTAATGCCTACATATGCAACTGTTAATGTCAATGACAGTGAAATAAAAACAAATACAATTTAAAATGACAAAAATCATAAAATGTTAGTCAGAGAATCTCCTGTCTCTATGCTTTAACAGACTGTGAACTCCCTTCTTCTAACCATCTAGTGTGACCTTGTTGCCTTGAAGAAGCAGAGCTAGCATCTTCTCCATCTGCTCCTTAATTTCTGTTGTTTCCTGATCATTTCCCAAGAGTTCTTTTCTGATAATTAATTATTCTGACGCTGCTCTTAAGAAATGCAATCTTTAAGGAATAAGATATTCATAAAGTTTTGTTTTTGGCATTTTCTAAATGAATGAAGCAGACTGGAGTAGGCGGGAGAGCTCTAGAGTGATTAACAAGGGCTTTGGGACAAAAGCATTAGGGAAAAAAATTGTCAGTCAGTAGTTAGGAATATTTGAAATCTACTGAAACAAATGAACACAAACCAACAAAAACCTTGTCTGTGCATTGAACAGCACCCACCTGTACAGGTGGTATCTGTGCCTGACCAGGTGAGACCGTACTGACACACTCTGGCAGCGCTGCCCTGCAGCTCGTATCCGCCGATGCACTTAAAATTACAGGTGGCGCCGTAGTTGTCCCCGTCACTGTCGCACTTCATGTATCCATTGTCTGGTGGGAACAGTGGGCTGCAACGACGCACTGACAGAGACAGGACAGACACCATGTGAGGACCAGAGCGTTTGGAAGTACTGTGAATTATTAACATTAAATTATATATTACAATGTTTTAATTTTACCAACATTTTTATCTATTTCTGTCCTTAAAATTTTTAATCTCCTTCTTCTTTTCCTATAGGCTTGTCTCTTTATTAAGGGGTTGCCACAGCGACTCAACAATTTCCATTTCCCCTGTCCTCTGTATCCTCAACTGCAAACTCCAACTACCTCCATGTCCTCCCTCACTGCATCCATTAATCTCTTCTTTGTCTCCTACCTGGTAGCTCCATCTCTAGGATCATTCTTCTACCAATGTAACCACTGTCTCTCCTCTGAACATGTCCAAACCATCAAAAACAATTCATTTTCAATCTTATAATTCAGTAAATAAATCTGTAAATAATATGATTTTTTATTATGCCCCAACCTCTGGTGATTTTAAAACATTTATTTTAACACAGTTTATTTTTTTTAAATGTAGAGAATTGCAAAGAAGAACAGCATCAAGTCGGGCACCTGTGTCTGCTTGGAGGATCCCTGGCTGATGTGGGCCTCCTCCCGAACAGCCCCAAATCTTATATCCTCTTATATTCTATAGCTTTGGGTATATACAGTATATATATGGGTTTGGGTTTTGAACATCTATTCTTACAACCAGACGCACAACATCATCAGCAAAGCACCGGTGTATCAGACATCCCGAATGTCTTCAGTATTTATGGACATCAAAGTCACTGAACTCTTCTAAGGTCAGTAACCTATGGGTGCAAACCACACAGTGTCTGCGGATGGTCAGCTCCTGTCCGACAAGAGAAGATCTATGGATACAATCAGCTGCTTTCCTAGGTGTGGTATATCTGAGTGTGCACATATATGTAGAAATTCCATATGCAGCACACAAGGTGAAAACACACTACAAGCCTTTAGAGTACAGCTGTCACTTTCTACATCGCAGTTTCCTTTTGCTACCTCAACTTGGAATTTTATTTAATATTGCAAAATCTTGTCATTAAAATGTGGATTTATGTTTTGTAATAAGTGCATTTGGGAACAATTACTGGTAGCCTTTAACCTAGATGAGGATGTACCAAGCATACTAAGTATACTTCTGGGTAATTGAGCATGCTTGACTGTTGCTCATGCATGGTAGAGTCTATCAATGTTTCCCCACTTTGTGCTGTGATGCGTAATATTTATTTAATCCATCTGCCATATATTCATGGTCTCCTTATCTACTGTCATGGGGGAAAGGGTAATACAGTCTCGAAAGTGTTGGGGAAAAATTTGTAAAAGGTAAAAATGTACATAGATAACGTAATAACCATCTCACCGCTGTCCTTAAACGCTTTGACTGCGATAGAAGAGCGATCATCGTAAAGTCTCCTGTGGTTGCAGTGTTAAAAAAAAGCCTCTAATTCTCCTTCCAAAGACTCACCTCTCACTCTGACCGTGAATCGACAGGTTGCTTTGTTCCCCGCTCGGTCAAACACAGTGTAGGATGATTTATGGAGCCCCTCAGGAAAGTCTGACTTTGAAGGTTTCCCTTTCAGGACAACGCTGCAGAAGACATGGTTCACTTTTAATCTTTCACGGTGATCTCTCACCGATTCAGGGTGGAATCACAAAGCTTTTAGAAAAGGACTTTAAAAAAGACCAAACTGACTCTGTGAGGATTCCGTCAGCGGAGTCGACTCCCTCTGGCGTTTCCCAGGTCACCCTTGCTGTCAGTTTTCCTGGCTCGGCCCATTTGTCTTTTACAGTAGGACATTTCATTTTAGGGGGCTCCATGTCTGCAGGAGGAGAAATGATAGGGATTTGACCGAATTGCCAGACTTGTAGAAAGAGCTAAACAAAGTCCTGTGCAAGAAGTCAGGATTACAAAGAGACAAACTGCTTTGGTTACTTCCTCTGATTGTCAAATGTTTTCAAGGTTGCAACAGCATTCAACTGGAATTAATACAACACAAGCAGTCTAATAGGTTCGCTATGAGTCAGAAGATGAAGTGCTTTAAAAACATTCTAAAGCATAAATAAAATATGTTTTTTATAAAAATAAAAAACATGAATAAAAAAGAAAAGTGCTCTCATCTTCCTTCATTTATACAAAGTTCTTTGGAAACAACTCCTCAATTAAAATAAAGAAATAGCATAAAAACACAATCATTTCAAAAAACAGTGTTTAATTTAGAGGAAAATCACTTTTTTAAGGAACACAATTTTATGGAAGCACATATATCTTATGTGAGTCAATAAGACCAGCATGTCTTCAGGACTATCGCGGTCTTACCGACACATGTAGGAACTTCTACATTCCACCTCTTGTTGTGCTGACAGGTCGTTGTCTTCTGGCCTTTCAGACTGAATCCAGGAGAGCAGAAGAACTCACAGCGGGAGTTGAAGTAAGAGCCGTCTGAACACTTGTACCCCCCGTTAGCAGGCATGCTCAGCTTCGGGCAGCGAACCTCTGGAAGACGTGGGGGTTGAATAGGTTTGGTTCTATTGAAAGTATTTACAGTACGTGACATAACAGAAAGCTGGCAAATATTTTGTGGGGACAATTTCCACCTTTGGACCAGGGAGTACACACCAAGATGAGAATTGCAATTGTTACTAATGATTTGCATTAGTTAAAAAAGCTGAATAAGTGAACTATGGTACACACTTGAGCTGTTTATGGAAAAGAAAAAGGTGGATTTTGACGAAATACACAAAAGTGAGCTCTGATTGATTTCAAGATAAATTATTGATAATCTGGGGGAAATTATGCAACAGTGAATATTCATCCATCCAACAGTCTGAGCAGGGAATTCCCTCAGGGATAATTATTTCAATGAAATTAAGACAGAAAACCACTTGATCATGTTTATTTCTTTTAATCGTGACATGCGTGTGAAACTACTAATAGTGCAGTTAACTGTTTGTATTATTTTAATTCCTAATTCAACAATCTAGATAAAAACTAGAATGGTCATGATTTCAATACTCCTCACCACCAGATTCTAAACTTGAAACTCACTCATGATACATTCCAAAATGAAAAATTAACAAATTAATTTCGCTAAGATATCTTTTTATATAACAAAATAACACAGAAATGTGTATTTTTACACATTATTATTCACATTTTTGTTACATCTGCAGCGACTCTCACACTTGCGAAAAAAACAGAGAACCTCATCTGGCCCCCGGGCCTTAGTTTGTCTAATCCAGAATGTCATATTCAGGACCATTAATTAGGAATTCATAAAAAGTAGCAACTTCTGGCTCTCACCTCTGCAGGCGTAGTTGGACGACCAGTGTTTGCTGGCCATACACACCACCTCCTCACTCTGGATCTCATATCCCTGCTTGCAGCGGATTTTACAGCGTGTTCCCATCACGTTCCTGTAGTGCTCTCCTCTGGGTGTGCGGCAACTCACGTGACCATGTTTTACCTTAATGGGCGCACACCAGGGGGTCCCTAAAAAATAAGAACAGACAGGGACACTGATCTTCTATCTGCTGTAACTAAGCTGGTTTCTGTAGCGGGCCCTCAGATGTGAGAAGAAGATAAAAGGATCAGTGTTTGAGCTCTTACCTGGAGACTGAAGGAACTGCTGTAAGATAGTTTCTGAGACTGTGAGGGCAATAAAGGCCATCCATCATCTGATTACAGACAGATACAATGGATGGGATTTATCATTACCATGTCTGAGGTCTTCCTTTCAGCCAGAGAATTTGATGCTGTTGGGGTGGAAGTGGAAGTAAACCACATAAAGTCTTCTCCTATTGCAGTAGATGTGATTCAAGTAAAAAAAGATGAAAGGACTATATATGAAAACTGGGCACGGTTTAGCTGTGCACAGTATGTAAAGAACAATAAAGTCTGGTAACGGTCATCTGTGTCATTTAGGACAGTGTTCCCGATGTTTTTTTGTTTTTTTTTGCACCACGGACCACTTTAATGTCTCGCACTATTTTCACGGACCAGTCGTTAGGTTGTGGCAGATAAATACCCCTTAATAAAAGTAAATTTCCGGTGTTCTGAAATATTTTCCTACCTATAAAATCTTCCTACCTGAATTAACTTTGCATGCACAAAACAAGGGTTTCCCAAGTGCACACAGCCTATAATTTTCTCCCACAAGTATACAAGGTTAAAATCTTGTATCAATGACTCTGCGTCATTTTGAGTTTATTGTTGTTGTCTTCACTGAGAAAATATTTCTTATCAAATATAGTTGCATTATTGATGATGGAATCCTAGCCATTCTATTGTTCAGTTCTTTTGTTGATATGGGTGTGGATCAAGTGGAAGTTACAGCCAGATGGCGCCAAAAGGAAATATTATTTCTTTGTGGCCCATCACCAATTCACTTACGGACCGGTATCGGTCCCCGGGCCAGTGGTTGGGGACCACTGATTTAGGAGACACTATAGGACGTTAAATTAGGGTAAACATTTATCAAACCCAAGAGCAACAAACTTTTCAGCAGAGCACTATATAATGCCGTTTATTTTTGCTATATGTTTAGATTTAAATTTGTTTTAGAATTTAAAATGATTTTTATTACAAAATAATAAAAATATTGAACAAAATTTGACAAATATAAGGCTATGAAGCAAATGCTCAAGAGATTGACGCCAAACAATTCTATGATGGATTAAGAAAGCAAAGGAATTGCAAAGTAGTAAGGACTTCCTGTATTCCAGTTTTAGTTCACTTGGTATCTTGATGATGACATATGACATATGTGGATATGGACAAGAATCAGATTTAGGTTTTCACTAAAAACGTGGTAATGTTTTACAGTGTTTCTCTATAACACTTGCATAACAATTCCCCCATTGTTGCAAGGATTGAGTTGCCAAATAGCTTTTCTTCTCCAAATAATGAAAATAAAAAAATCACTCTTTTGTCCTCTCTGGCTCAGTCAAGACTAACAGTCGGTGTTGTGGATCCGCTCGTGCTCGTAGACGCAGGCATCAGATTAGGCCAATTTCCATTTGGAGTGAAAATGGGGTTTGATTACACAGCAAACCACCCTCCACCACAGCTCCCTTGTCCATGTGCATGTGTGTGTCTGGGTTTTGGCAGAGGGTCCAGAACCACTGAGTTAGAGAGAAAATAAAACTGCATCTCAGCTTCTACACAGGCAGAGAGTTTGGTTTGGCCTGGACAGTAATGTTCCACGTCTAAGTGACCCTGAGACTGTAGATGGAAGCGACTTTGACGTATCTGCATCAGTTTTCAGAAACTGGCTGAGTGGACTGCTGTTAAATTACTGCTTTTAAGGAAACACTGAAAAAAAGAAATAACCTTTTTTCTAATTTTAAACCTGACTTTCAGGGATCTTTTTAAGGCAACTAAACATAGCAGGTTTCTTGAAGACATTTCACCTTCACCAAGAGGCTTTTTTAGAGTATTAGAAGAGGACTTTCTTGATAGATTTATAGACAGTGGCTATGAAATAACCTAAGTCAAGATCACTGTGATTTCAGGACCTTACCAAAAATGTAGTACTAAAAAAACTGCTGATGTCTCACATTAATTGCAGACTTGATTTTATCTTAGGGAACACTGATTTCAAATGTAACAGCCATTGCATTAAACTGACTTGGCGCTTATGTAATTACAACAGACATTGGCATAATGAGTCCTCAACGGCGGCTCCAACAGGGTATAATGTGAAATAAGTTGTACATAATTTAGGTATCTTTCAACTAAGGTTTTCCAAGACTTAATGCATAATTCTTTTTTGTCTTGACTTTAGAATTCAGGTCAAGATGATGTAGATAAAGACAATTAATTTTGGAGGGCTTTACCCAAATCCACTTCATTTCCCTGGAGTCTTTTAAAATGAAAGCGCACAGAGACTCTCGTTATGAGTCTCGATCCTCAAAAAGTAGTGCCTTAAATGAACAAAAATCCCTCAGATAAAATACTTCACCTTTGTACTGACGAGAATACCAGTCCTCATCATCTCCATGGGTGTACTGTCCTGACCCTGGAGGTGAGAAACACACAGAGAGAAGAGAATATAGAAAGAAAGAAGGAAAAAAAAAAGCAGCTAAAACAACTGAGGGAATTTCATCCAAGATGTTAAGCAATGTTTGAAAGCACTGTCCTCGACTGACCTCCTAGAGTTTCAGCAAAAACAGTACCAAGATCAGTCTTAAAAAGCATTGCTTAACTTTTCATTTGAACCAGACTTCAATGGGGTTGTAGTGATGTCAGAAATCCAATAGATAAAAAAAAAAAAATCGGTTCAACTCTCTGACCCCAATAGAATGTTTGGTAGAAATGAAAGTACAAATCTCATTTCTAGAAAAGTTGGTGGACATTTTTACTTTACCTTCATTTATTGGGCTGAGCAACACAGAATAGAGGTGTTTGCAGTGGTTCTCAAGAGAAAAATGTCCAATTTTAGTGAGCACAGCTAACGACATTAATATAAATCTACCCTAAATTTCAGAAAACAATTTTGGTAAAAGTTAAAACAATTAAATCCTGTCTATGAAAGCTTAAAAAATAGAATTAGAACCATTGAAGAAGACCTTTGTGAATGTCTTTCTTCAATTCCTGTCAGTATATCAGAGTTGACAATTAATGAGCCCATTAGTTTAATAAATGATTAGTTTATTTAAACCTGAATATTATATTTCTTTATATTACTTTTGTGAGTTTCTTGTTTGGTGGGTTTTCCCATGTACCACGGCTCAAGAAATATAGGGAAGACTTCACAGAATTGTCCACCCATGGGTCTCGGTGTCACACTTTGTGTGTTGCATACCAAACTCAGATATATAAGCAATCTCGCAAAATTGCTTATTCGGGTTCCAACTTTTCTTAAAATGTTGTTTGCAAATGACTTAAATCATACTTACCAGGACAGACAAAATTCTACTATCAATCTACTTTTCACGGTTCTGTCAAACAAAGCAGTCTGTCCTCGGTCTGTGAACGGCCGCAGTTTAACAGATGAACTGTTGTGTTTTTTCGTTGGTGGCTGCAGAGCTGGTGGAGGACATGGAAGAGTGAGTGACACTGGTGAGCGAGAAATGTGAGGGAAATCGTGATGAGCTCAGAGCAGAGGATTATTTTTGGTGAAGTGGGAGAAGGCATAAAAAGCCAGGAGCAGGTTAGGATGCAATAAAAATAAAGAGAAGAGGGTGAGAAGGTGGTGGCAGCAGAGGCTGGGTATAACCTTGGCCCTCGGACATTCTGAACCTCAGAGAGAATGATTCCACTCTTCCACACCCACAGACCAGGTTCAAGTTGATGAATGGACCTGATACTGTGGACAAATTTGTTTTTTCTGCTCTTCAATTATTTTATGACTTTTCTGTCAGTCTAATAAAAGCTGTCTAGACCAAAAAGGGCATCTCATACACTCACAGACAAAAACTGTGAGGTTTTGCCAATCAGATCATGCAGTCAGATTAAACCCACACAGTGTGTGAGTCAGATCTAGAGGCCTAATGGAAAAACTTAAATATCCCTATCTTAATGAGGGGGTGGCATATGGGGAGGGCCAAAAGTTAGACATATTTGCTTTTCCGATATTAACCAATATTATAATGGGCCTGGTGATATTAATTTGTGTTGCTTCAGAAAATTCAGAAAATTAGCTGCTATGCTGCCATCTTGTGACTTTCGCTTTAAATATACAGCTGTATTATGAGCACATCCTTTTGTCGAAACCTGAGTATAGAATTATCATGTTTTCATTATCAGAGGAAAAAGCAATAACAAACTTAACAGATAAAGCATAATCATGCTAACAGCAGCAAATATTATCAGTCGGCCGATGTTGGCATGGACACGAACCACAAAAAAGGGCTTTGATTTTGGCATATTCTGAAAATATTAAAAAATGGGGAAATTATTTTAATTATTTTTTCACCAATAACGAACTGGATATTCAACAACAGTACAAACAAGCTTTTACAAATATTGTGTTTGGACAGAAAATCCACTACAGCCAAAATATATAACAAAAGATGGATAAGTGCATTTGTGAAAACCTTACAAGTATGTCAAAAATGTCTAATATTATAAAAGTCTTATAAAAGAAAAGAAGCCTGATGAGTGTTAAAATACACGAGTACTACAAGATCACTAAAAACAAGCCCTTGTGTGAAGTAGAGCTTCATACTGCTTTTATTAACAGAGAAGAAAACTAAAAACAAGTTCATGGAATGTTTTTCCAAAACATTTCTTGACTGGTTTCTATCAGTAAACCTTTCCTTTTTTCTCCTGTGTCTTCTTTGACTCTGTGTGTGTCTTGATTATAATTTAAGCTGTTGTGGTTTTTGAGTGCGGTTTTCATTATTGCTTTAACGATCACTGTTTGTATTCATTGGCTTCTGTTATATCTTTTATGTTGTCGGGTGTTGTTCACTTAATTAAAAGATTAAATACAACAATGAATACAAATGAAGTGTATTGGGATTTTATTGCATTGAGTTAAGGAAGTTAAGGAAAAAAACAATCATTCTCATGTTATGGATGGATGGATGGATAGATAGATGGATAGATAGATCTGTCACTAAGTGCAGTTTATTCTTTTATTGCCCGTTGGCACATAAAAAGAGACTGCAGTTGGAAAGCATGGCCAATGTTTCTTTGATTGTCAAATCATTTTATATTCAAAAGAGAATCCGAGATCTGAGACCCAACACACTAATAATTCTGTCAACATAATACGGACTGATCTGAGGCCAGCGTTGCCCTCCTGTTCAATATCTCCTTCAAACTAGTTTATGGAGGGAAGTTATGTCAAAGTACAGGCGGGATGAACCATCGGAAGCAAAGGAGGGTTTAAATCACAGGGGATGATATTCCAATTAGCTGTTCTCTGTGGGCCTTTGATACAGCATGTCATTATGTGGAAGTTCACTCACTGGGTTAAAGTGTAGCTGAAGGCTAACACGGCATCAGAAGGCTCATTCAACTCACATTGATTATAGTTATTAAATTTTCTTTTATGGCACTAATGATTCCTGCTTCAATCACACAGCGTGTCTTCTGCTTCCTGGATAATATTAACTGTCAATAAGACCTGCTACTCATCTCCACTATCTCTGCTCACGAACACATATCGGTTGAAAGACTCTAAGCCTTATTCAATCAACTATATTTCCGTAGTTACTGTATGCAGCCAGAGACCAATGAGAAGATCCCCCTTTCCAGATGGAAACGTTGTTTACTTGATGATGGGTACATGAGCTTACACCTGCTAGCAGCCGTAGCTAAATGACCTGATATGATTTTCTAAATTCCCCGAGGGACATTTGCATGAAATCAATAAAGATGGTTCAATTGAGTGACCTGTCCATCTGGCTGACTATCACCCTGTCTGTTTTTCTGTAGGTTGGCCAAGTAGTTTGGACAAGCATCACATAATTAGCCAAAGGTTTTCTCCTTTTTCCTGTCATTTTAAGTGGCTTCTGCTTTATTTCTAAGTTAATGTAATGTAATAATATATTGATATTTAATGCAATATCATTTCACAAAAACTCTCTGACATGAAGTGTTTTTGAACTTTTTTGCGTTAACAAAATATATCAAGTAGCCCATGGATTCTGAACCATTGGGCCCCGGGGCCAAGCGCCCCCTAGAGGGCCGTGAAAAAATTAAACTGCGATTATTAAGGGCCCCAGGTCACTTGACACTGAAAAAATTGGGCCTCTGTGCCAAAAAGGTTAAGAATCCCTGAAGTAGCCAATACTGAACCCCCAAGGGTGCTTTTTTAGGCCTGCATGCCATATCTTTGACATCCCTCCCACAACCCATATTTGCAACAGACAGTCTAAAGCACAGGTGTCAAACTCAAATCTGGCCCGCAGTGTTATATTTTGCCCACAAAATCACATCAAATATGTATTAGAGTTGGCCCACCAGTACATAAGTATTTCAGGACCGGCAAAGCCAGGCAGTTGCTTAGGGCTCTAGCCACTAGGGGGCCCTGTCAGAAAATGTTTTGCTGCGAGCACTGATACAATCGGGGCCCTTGCAATATCTTGCTACAAGCCCCAGGAGACCCTAGGACCCACCTTGCATTTAATTTCTGGTAAAGTTATCACTCTCTTATTCAGCAGCACATTTATTTAAATTCATCTAAAGTATACACCATTAAATTAAAAGTTAAATCAAAGATTGATAAACCTTCTACAATAAAATAAAAACAAAAAACACTGAAAGTGATGTCGTCCATCTCATGTAGAATTCTTAAGCATGCACTTTGACGTCTTGACCTAGCAAAAATACACACCGGTAAACTAAACTCTCCATAAACATACGCACACACGCTACATACAAAGTGGAGTTCTGTCTGAAAGTACTAAAAGCAGCTTTTAGTCTGTCAGTGTAAATCTGTTCAGCAGCTAGTGTTCATGTTACAGCCTGTATGATCACATACAAGAGCGGTGAGCCACTCTCATACCAACACACAGCCACAAACTCGGGAGTCAGACTCTGCTCTGTCTGCTTCACACCAATCTTCCTTGTACACATCTACACGTACTTGTAATATAGTCATTTAGTCATTTGACATGACAATCAGTCTGGAAAATAAAAATCAAAGCATTATCTACAGGGTCCAAACGTTTAGTTGTGACCAACAAATCTCATAGGTATCATGACCTGGATGAATGACAACCTTCACTGACTTATTGGGTATTTTTACACTGTAGTACAAGACCAAATCTAGTCCCTAACTCACTCACTGGCCCCGGTTCCTGGGTCAGTTTGTACCAGTTGGTATTATCTGACTGTGAACAATGTCTTATTCTGAAAAATTATCGGATTCCTTTTACTGCATCTCTCTGTGACTCACACTTGACACATGCTGGCCTCAGTCATGTCTCATCTACATCTTCAGACCTTTCAAAGGGCAGCTACAGCCGGTAACACATAATACATACTGCAAAACTAGCAAAATGAACAAAGAAACCTACATCTTTCAAATGTTTCTTAGCACAGGGCAAACATGTCAGTGAGGAGAGCGAAGAAAAGTCTATGTTAATCACAACTTTCGTTCTCTTAAAAGACAGACAATTTTAAGGGTTCTACTTATTGCAACAGCTTGTTTCCACAATGTACCAGCTTTCTATTGTGGTAATGATGCTTCAAAACATGTTTGACCACTTGGAGCATTAAAGGACGCTGCTAATAAGGACCAATGTCCAATGTTTATAATTACATTTAGAAAATACCATTTATATGCCAGTCATATGACATGGAGACCACTGATCTAGTGGAGCAATATGTGGCTTCATGTTGAGTATATGCTGTAATATTCTCCAAGTGTTTAGTTTATGACACATTAACATGGAACCCCAACAGACCAAGGGACTGATCAGTCACCTGTATATAGTAAAAAAGCACCTTATAACAATTCATTCCTTCATTTATCTTCACATTTTTATCCATAACTGGATTACAAATCACACTGCACCATATCCTGACCTTTCCTGTGGGCAGCTTGCATAAAATACTCAACTGTTGCATAAATGGATTGATTACACATGTTTATCATATTTGATTCATGTTCCAGGGTTCTAAAACAGAAGTCCCCAACTTATTTCCATGAGGGACCAGTGTGGTTCCACTCCCCGGAAGTCGGGAATCACTGTTCTTAAGTTTTTCTATTCTATTTTTCTATTTGAATTTGGCTCCAATAAAAAAAGTAAAATAAATTGTAATGTAAGTAAAGGAACGGTTTAGGTCCCTACTCTCTGTGTAGAAAATGCATGAACAATTTGGAAAGTGTAATGTGTTGTTTGATTGCTTTAAATACACGCAAGATAAAACTACAGTAGTAGTACGGTAAGTTTAGTAGTAGTATATATGCTAGATTTTGACAATGAATGAGAGTTATGGCTGGGTCCTGCCAAAACTACGTGTGCGAGAGAGAATCCCTCTGTGTTTACTCAGCGGTATGGAGTACAGTAAATAATCCAGAGGCAGCAGCGTCAAGATGATGCGACCTGAGTGTGAAGACGTGAAAAGATAGTTTACACGAAAATCTCTCAGTTTGTTGTCGCGGGATGATAAAGTAGGACAGATGAGTACAGATTAAGGGTTAACGTTGGCGCACATTACTGCGCGGCTGCAGCCTTGTCATTAAAAAGACCGCAGTCAGGCTGTGAGACTGTGCGCAGAAATGTCCCCCACATGCACACTGCACTCCCCCCGCACTCACCCCCTCCACGTAAACACAACCGCAGCTCACCAACGGAGAAATAACACAGTCATCAATACAGGTCAGACGAAAACTCTTCAAAACTCTAGTATGAGTTTCAAAGTGAGTTTTTAACGACACTGACCAAAGCGGCTCACAGTCAAGACTCGGAGCTGGGACGGAGTTGATCATCTGATCATGTCCAGGTCACAAAGTCAGAAAAGTGACTCAACGTACAGATGATGTTTCAAGTTTTACCTTCATACCCGGAGCAGATGAGGATATGGAGGCTCAGGAGCACCAGCAGCTGCAGCCACATGTCCATGATAATCCAGAGAGGAGCCGGACTGAGGCTGCTGGAGAACATGTGAAGAAGAACTTCAGGAGAAAAAAGCTCCAGCAGTGCATTCCTGCTCTGCAAAGACCCGCCTCCTGCTCCGCAAACAAGGGAGGATTCAGGCCGGTCAGCCCTTCAGTCCCGCTCCTGGGACATGGAAGCCAAGGTTCAAGCTGGTTACTTAATTTTTGATCGATTAAATCATATTGTTATTCCATATTTGGCCGACTTATTAATGTGACTATGATATCATCAACTTTTCCCACTGAATGTTAAATTATAAAACAAATAGAATTTAAAAATACTAACAAAGTAGGTTTAACTGATGAGGTGTTCGAAAATAAGGAGCGTACTAACAAAAGCCAAAAGTGAGATACATTTTGAGTGACCTATAGAATAAAATACAATGGTCCTTTGTGTGTCACTGTATGGTGGGGGTACAACAAAATTGAGGGGTATAAAAACACAAATATGTGCAAAGTAAAACATTCTTGTGCCGCTGCATCTATATGTCCAACCATCTTGGATCCAAAAATTCAAAGCAAAAGTCTGCTTAAAGCCAAAGAAAGATCAAGAAATAAACTCTTGAATATAGCAAACATAGCTAGGAATTCACTGAAATACACACAACATTGTCAAAATCTATTTAAAATATAAATACAGGTTTTTTGATAACTGGCTGTCATATCTCAAAAATTGAACTATAACACATCTAAATCCTTGAGTAAATAAACAAAGAGTAACAAAAGACTTCATGGGAACAGTAAAGGCAGTTCCTTCCTGTCTACCCTATACATAAAACACCTTGTTATGCTACTTAAAATACTGTATATTTTTGAGATTGAAGCAGTGAATCAGAGGGATCAATTCTGTAAGAAAATGTTTATATTCAATAACAAACAAATGTGGTGTGTATACAGTCATTTTGTACAAAAAAAAGTCATTAATATCAGTATGGTTTCATAAAGCCTGTTTTCTTAGGCTAACAGTGGCATTGCTGTCCAGAGAATAATCACTGTTTAATTATATTTAATACGAGTCTGAATTGGTTCATAGATTGCGTGAGTGTGAGAAAGAGAGTATGTATCCCCTTGGTCAGTCTGTGCTTGAACCTGTTGAAGGTGTATTGTTTTGACAGGAAACAGGGAAGCAGAAGGCGTAGAACAATGACAGATAGAAGCGATAATTACACGTGGGTTCAGCCAACTGTTAAGGTCTGAAAATAACACCACTTGGTCTCACCTGGCTCTAATCAGAGTGAGGACGTGACTGGAGTCTTAAGATTATGAGGACAGATAAAGTTAGTTTAGTTTCAGTTTGACTAATTGGACAGATTGTTTGGCCAGAACTGGACACGGGGACTGTACTACGTAAGGAGTTAAAACTCAGGGCTGAGGTCCAATTATATTTCACAAAATCATTTAAAATGTGTACTAGAGTTGGCCTAAATATAACTTATCGAGGAAAATAATTACTGTAAATATTAAAAAAAAAACCCACAACTCTGTCCCAATTAGTGAAATTTTGTAATATGTTGCATTTTTCACAATATTAAAGTTGTGCTAGTTCAAATCAAAAGAGCGTTATGTTCTGAAAGTAATATATAGCAGTGGTTCTCAACTGGTAAGTCCCGACCCAAAAGTGGGTCATGGACTCGTTCTGAATGGGTCACGTACAGCTCAAAATAATGTGAATCAGCTATTGAGCATGTGTTTTATATTAAAAGTAAGTGATTTTTAAAAGGTTTTTGTTATAGAAAATGTGTTTTCTTTGTTTGAATTCTATGAGAGTGGGTCACATTTTAATGACCACATGAAAATGTGGGTCCCAGAGTGAGACCAGTTGAGAGCCACTGATATATGGGTGCAAGGGTTATTATTATCCAGACCCTCATTAAGGGTTATTAAGTGTTATTCTGGAGGTATTCCTCTTCATGTAGGTTTTTATTCTAACTGTCCCATAGATCCATGTCTGATCTCCAGTTAACATTTCGGTATATCCCAGAATGTAATGAGAAGATGAATTATGCTTTACAGGTGAAATGTCTTCAGAAAAAGTTGTATTCATAAAACTATTGATGCATTCTCGTCCCTTATTTGTAACCTGTTGTGGGGGTCTAGTCTGTTTGTGGATGGTGAGCCCAGTGAAAGCCAACCATGCTAACTGAGAATCGATCTTCCTCTCGATTTGAATCCTGGAGTTCCACACTATTGACAGAGACACTGGCCCAAACACTACTTTGTACAACTAATTTTTGGACTAGATGACCTGGATGAGTAAGAACCTACAAAGACGTGGTCCTCTTGGAGCTCTTTTTGGAGTTCAGACACATGGTTGAAGAAGCTGTAGCGCCGGTGCAGCTCCTTCAGATCTCTCTATCCTCTTCTCACTGTTTGCTTCTGCTTCTGGAGGAAACTCCTGTGTATCTTCATTGTTGATCTGGTCTTCTCAGCAAGAGATTCTTTCCAATCATCAGCACTATCGTCATCTTCATCCTCGTCATCCTTGTCGTTGTCAGTAGTGTCATCGTAATCGTCCTCATCATCATCATCGTCACTATCGTCTTCTTCATCATCGCTGTCAGTAGTGTCATCATCATCATCACTTTGACTTTCACTATCCTCATCTTCATTACTGCTGTCATCAGTGTCATCATCCTCGTTGTCTTCACTATCATACTCTTCACTGTCATCATCATCATCACTGTCCAGATCAATGGCACTGTCATCATCCTCATCAGAACTGTCCTCCTCACTAGTGTTATCATCATCATCATCATCGTCATCATCCTCATCGTCCTCATCACTGTCATCCTCCTCCTCAGTGTTATCATCATCATCATCATCATTGTTATCCACCTTAGCGTTATCATCATAACCCTCATCATATTCATCACTGTCTTCCACCTTAGTGTTATCATCATCATCGTCATCATTTCCATCGCCCTCTGAATTGTCACCATCATACGCACCATCGTCATAATAGTTTTCACAGCTGTTCTCATCTTCATCATACTTTACATCTCTATCACAATTGTTGTGTTCTTTGTCCTCATCTTCATCTACCTCATGATTGTCATCTTTTTCTATTTCCCAATTGTCCTTATCTTCTTCCCTATCTTTCACTCGATTGATCTCATCCACTTCTTGCTCTCTCTCTTCATCGTTTTCCTCACACTCATCCTCAACCATCCTTCGACCCTCTATTACGTCAACACTCAGTGAGGACCAACATTGTGTCCTATCCTTGCTGCTCTCTTCCTCGTCATCCTCCTCCTCGTCTACGTCCTGAACTGTTTCTTCTCTCTCAATCTCTTCGCTTTCAATCTGTTCTGTCTCTTCCACTTGTATTGTGCTCTTATGCTCATCTTCCTCTTGTTCCTCTACCTCTCCTTGTTCCTCCTCTGTAGTCTCTGCTGGATCTTCATATCTCCCCTCTACCATTTCTTGTTCAGATTCCTCATTTTTAACCTCTTTGTTTTGTTTATCAACATCATCCTCATCATCCTCTGAGCATATTCTCCTCACCCTTATAGTACAATCTTCACCCTCCCTGTGGTTCTCCTCCTCTTCCTCCGACTCTTCACTTATGCTTTCACTTAAACCTTCATCATCATAATCATCCTCTTCACTTATCTCACTGTTGTCCTCTTCTTCTTCATTCTTTCCTTCATCACATTCTTCAGTTTCAGCTCCTGTTTCCTCATCTTCGTCTTCTTCCTCTGACGTAGAATCAAACTCACTGCTGTCTTCTTCCTCCTCCTCTTCCTCCTCAGAATCATTTGTGTCATTTTGCTCATCCTCTTCCTCACTACTTGAGCTGGATGTGTCCTCACTGTCTTCCTCGTCAGTCTCACTCTCTGTGTCACTATCTTCATCTTCATCATCATCCTCGTCCTCTTCTTCTTCCTCATCTGTATCACTAAGTTTCCCTCCCTCCTCCCTCTCCTTCCCCTTGTCCATGTCAGTGCTCTTTTTTGTAATCTTTTCCTCTTTTTTTGAGGTCCTGGGCTTTTTCTTATCTTCATTTCTTCTTTCTTTAGGGTCTTCCCATTCCATTTGTGGACAAGAGTGCAGGTTTCTCCCTCTGAAATGCCCTTTTGTACAATATTTTGAAGATGACTGATCACGTACGGTGGCATGGTTTGTATTTTCTTGAACTCTACCCCTGTTCCTCAACATAATGAGTAGTTCTCTTGGGTATTCACGGATTTGTAGATTTGGCTTTGGAGACAAACCTTTCGTGAAAGATGATGACAAAGGTCTTGTCTTGTGAGTGAGCAGCTTCGTTTGTCTGGGTGGAGCGGATATAGCCGTGCCGACATGGGTTTGGTAAACCTGAAATCTTGTCACTGCGCCATTGAAGAGCTCCATGGCAGTGGATGTTTCTTGATAAGAGTGAGTATGAGAGGCTTGATCTCACCTAGTTTGCGTAGCTCTTAGATTCCTTTCTCTGGGAATTTATCAGATCTTTATCAGCAGAATTAGTGCCCAGTAAAATTATTGCCCAGTTAGCAACTTTTGTTCCTTCTCTTAGGGCTTTGTGAGGAGATGAGATGGCTCTCCACTCCACAGCTGTTTCCAGTTCAGCTGTATTAAAACAGCTTGTCTTCAAGGGTCTTTAGGTTTGGATTTTTTTTTATTTTAAATCCTTTCTTGTATCACATTTGGCCATGTCTTTAATCCTTTGATCTCTTTTTTCAGTTCTTCCCTTTTTATCTGGCAATTTTTTTTTGTTCAGATTGTTGTTAACGTCCAGATCCTGAGCGGGGGAAAGAGTGACACTGACACTGACACATCAAAGGAGCCGTGACTTGAACTTGAAGTTACATAGTATCAAGAACTGTTTTTTTTGCTGTACAAAACTCAATATTTCAGTTCTCATAATTCCGACAACATTTGTCCTTTTTTTAAGTATTCCAAAACAATGTATCTAGAAAACTTTATTTTTATTTCTATGGTAACTCCACCAATATCGTAGGACATGTGCTCATGGTGGGCACAGATCACAAGTCAGTCATCAACAGTTCTGCCATCACACAGATGTGGGTGGGAGAAGAAAACCATGGTGATGACGAAGAAAGTAAAAAAAGTCATTGTGATAAACAGATGGTGGTTAACGTAGGGGTCAGTGAGATGCTGAGTGTTGGAATGGCATTTCGTGCATCACAGCTAACTAATCAGGACCGCTCTCCACACACGTCAGACTTTTGCGGACCACGTATGTGGAGAAAAAAAACTTTGGTCATTCTTGGCGGGCTCAGCTCTCCAGAACGGCATCATCTTTGCATGTTAGAAATAAAGCTGTTATAGTCACTCTACTGCATGACACCTTTTCAGGAACACACAGAAGACAGATGCAGTTAGAGTTAGCAGCTGGTAGGCGTGGGCCTCAGACCAAACGTCCACCCTCAGGATTCTGTAGACTTTGATGTGTGTTTACAGTCAGTCATTGAATGCTGAAGGTCTGTGGAATTGTCAAGTGTGTGACAATCCAGCTACTGTGGCCATTTTGAGCTTTTTATAGCTGCCTTTCCTCTAGAAATATCCTCAGGTGGTTTGGCATGTGAGTGACAAAGACTTCTTCATTCATTTCCAACAGTTCAATCCGACCTGGCAGCCCTTGGATAAACAACAGAGGATGGATTCATACAGAAACAGCTACAAGTACATGTGTTGTCTATTTTCCTTTTTTTGGAAAGGCTAACATGCTAGTTAATGCATGAGCAAACTAAGGCCCATTAAAACGTGGTAATCTGGCCCAACAAACTTGTCCAAGTTACCTATAAATTGGTTTGTATTGGTATTTTGCTTATGCCATTAGCCTGCAATGCCCACATTCCTCCTACAGGGAGCATGGCTAGACTAAAAACCTATCAGCATGTTAGCCTTTACTAAAAAACGTTTTTGTATGCCTGTGCTTGTTATTTCTTTCATCCCTTATTCTAGTTAATTAAGGTTAATTTTGATTAATTAAACTTAATTAATCAATATCATCTATTTAGCTGTGGCTATTTTGTTCATTTGCTCATTCTACTTTTGCAATTTCTTTAGTTCCTTTTTGTCTCTAACAATTCTTTCTCTGCCAGGACATAAATATGTATCTAGGGCACATGCACATGCACATGGGGCAGTGGTGGTCTGGTGGTAAAGGAACTGCACTGGGGTCCACAGGGGCTCCGAGTTCAAATCCGCCAACTGTCAAGTTACCCCTGATGTCCACTGAGCATGGCACCGCCCCCACTCACGGCTCACCGGGCACAGTGGACACGAAACTGCCAACTGTTGATGGTGATGAATTAAATACAGTGGTTGAATTTCATTGTGTGCAGTGGTGTGGATCACAGTGTCATAGTGATGGAAGTTTGGGAGTTTGCTTTCCTTTCCTTGAACTTCGGCACTGCATGGCACGATCCTAAGAACTCACTTCTAAAATCTAATTGTAGCTAACACCCCCAACACATCTAGCTGTCTATCTGTGTGTCTATGTCTGTCTGTCTTCCCCTTTCCTTCCCGTACTACAGCTCCAGCCAGGATATGAATGAGTTACTCTATGACACACTAGGACGCAGGAGACTCTTCACAGCTTGCTTCACTGCTGGCACTGGAAACACTGATGAGATGTGGTTAAAGTTTCTGCCAACTTTTTTAATGTGTGGGTGTGTGTGTGTGTGTGTGTGTGTGTGTGTGTATTAGCAGAGTTACTCATACCTCTCTTTGGAGATACATACTTGGGGGAGAAACTGAGAGACTCATGCACACACACTCACACAAACACACATAAATACACACAAACAGCATGTTTGCTGAGCTACGCATAATTCCTGGAAAACTTGGACAGTGCTGTTTCCTGCCATGGGCTGAATATAATCAAGACCACAACGACAACGCAGAGACAACGTAACTCAAGAGTCTGTACAGTACTGTCACTTAATTTCTTAGCCTTAAAAGTTCTCTAGGTTGAGTCATAGCAGAAAGTATTTTTCAAGAAGCAGTTTTTATTCCCTATGTCTGACAGGAAGTCTGTTTGACTCCCTTAGGTATTGGCCTTTTGTTTCTAAACACTGCCCCTGGATGAGGCAGGTTAGAACAGAACTGTGTAGTAGAGGACAAACTTTGAGTGGATTCTGTGATACATCCAGATTAAACTGTATTGATCTGGAAATTGAGTACTTATTAAAGTTTGTACTTTAAGAAATGCCCTAATAAGAATGAACCATTTAAGTTCACAATTAAAACTGGGATGAGCAAGAGCCAGACTGAATATTTATTGAAAAATAAACTGTAAATACTTCACCTTTTTCAGATATTAAATGCAAGGGTGGTGCTAAGTCTCCTGAGGCAAGATATTGCTCGGGCCCCCACCTTATCAGTACCCATAGCAAAAAATTGCTGCTACAGTATCTACTACTAACTTACTCATCAACTAACATTCCACTATTCATTTGTTTGGATACAACATATTCAAATGTTACTCCTTACTCAAATCTCTATGTGTGGTATGTATTTTACTGTACTTATCTTTTGTTCGATGTTTAGCTGCTGCTGGAGCCATAACTTCTTATATGACAACTAAAATTCTATCTAACTTAATCCGTATTTCTCTATCATATATACCACATCTTATTTAGAAAATCAGTGCCATGTGTTATTTATTGTTTTATAACAGATCTACACTGTAAACCCTAATAAGTAAGTAATACTCAAAAAAAGTAAGGCAATCACTTGCCACAATTTTTTTGAGTTTCAAAACTTAGGAATTCGTAGTAAAGCAGGACATAAATATTTGGAGTTTCTGTAAATGTTATTTTGAATTATAATTAAAAATGCATATGTGCATCAGAGAGATTTATTTAAAACTAAGTCACATAACAGATTAAACTTGGACAATATTGGACAATTCAGTCTATCAACTTCTTCTTTGGTAGCTTTTCTAAGGTGAGCAGCTTACAAATCTTTATTAATAGTGAAGATTTTTCTAGAACTTTCCTGAGACACATTTGTCAGGAAATATTTGATATTTACTAACAGATCTCGCTGACAGCTGGGAGAAGCAATCGTGCTCAGGTTTAGACAACAAGGAGATGAAAAAGGTAAAGGTATTCTGAAGCGTCTGTGATAGAAGTGTGTGGGTTTTGATGCCTTCAGGCACGTTTGGATGATACAGTGTGTAAAATAATTCTACTAAGGACCAGGTGTTATTTTGACTCAGTGTTTTGAAATTATGTGTAGCCCAATGCTAACTAACCACCTGGTTGAGTCTTGAGATATCATTGGAAAGTCATTTAGTTTTACTTAATTATTATAGAAAAGTTGTTTTTTATTGACTAAATATTTTTCAACAATGACATACAGCACAATGAAGTAATAGTCCGCGAGGGGGAAGCCGATAACTGTTGTCATAACTGTAAATTTCAGTTAGCTAATAGCTAACAAAAGACTTAAGTATTTTTATTTATTAAACGGATATCTCAGACATATCTTAGGCTTCTCGGAATATTAAAACCATAATAGGACAGCGGGATGTTATCGGACATGTACTCACCAACAGCATATCAGCAGAAGTTTGAAAAGCCCAGAGAAAACAAAAATCGCTGCCTAGAATACTTGGTTCACGGGTCTAGAGCGACCCCAAGCGGTTCGCTGGTAATAATAAAATTTCAGCATATTGTATTGGAGCACAACTTCATGTCCTGAATCTGAACGAATGTCATGTAGTTACTATGAAGCCATTTACGGAAACGTTTTTTTTTTGTATTTGTACCTAAAGCCAAAAAAGTAAAATTTTTGTACAATGTACCAATGTAACATTTTGAGAGACAAATAAATAACAGAACACCACTTTCACATATATTTTAAGTACGAGTTTTATAAAGAAGTAAAAACACAACCTACATAAATAAATATAAATAAGCACATTCTTATAAATACGTAGATAAAAAACGTTTATGATAAAAATAAATTCAAATAAATCAATGATTCAAGATAATAACAATGACTTTCACAAAAAACCCCACAAAGCTATAGCTTTTAAATAAAAGTTAGCCCTGAGGCCCAAACTCCGCCTACACTATCGTCATACGCTGATGAAACTGACGGCTCGCTGCTGATTGGCTGCTGATTTCTGCTGCGTGTTGTTGGCAGTGCAGTTTGGTTGTAAAATGTTACTAATTTCTGGTGAAAGAGAGAACCAAACACGATTTTCACGCACTGGGATTTCAACTGACAACCAGTGATGTCTGCCAAGGTTTTATCCGTTCGAACTTTGTGGAGTTTAAAAACTTTGCAGAACGTTTCTACCCGAACTATAAGGTGAAGAGTTGTGCGTTTGAAATTTTTGAGCAGCTCAAAGTATACTTTTATGGCACGCGTGTATTTGTATTTGTTTTTATTTTCAGTTCCGGGGAAGTGAATTTAAAGGGTCGCAGTTTCCTTACACTGAAGGATTTTAATTCAGAAGAGATCAAGAGGCTGCTGTGGGTCTCTGGAGACCTCAAACACAGAATCAAGACTGAGAAAACGGTTTGCAACATTATATTTAATCACATTCTGTGTTACAACTCAGATAGTGCACGTAGATCTCTTGAGCAAAATTAAAAGGCCCTTCTATTTCAGCACCTTCCTCTTCTGCAAGGGAAGTCCATTGCAATGATATTTGAGAAGAGGAGCACCAGAACAAGAATGTCCACGGAAACAGGTGTGAGATGTGGTTGAGGTTAGCAGATTTTCTCCCAAATATATCTACGAATAAAGCATAAGGACTGGGACATGTGGCGTGTGTATCTGTTGGGTGCAGTGTGTCTGCCCGCTGCCAGAATCCAATGGTTCTGCTCTTATTTTGACTTTGGCTGATGTAATTCAGAGCTGTATGGTAGTGCTACGATTACAGGGGTGTACATAAGAAGTTGCAACACTGCTTATTGCCCTCCAGCTACCGGTTATAATGCCGTGATTTTGAGTTATGTCCAGTGGTATAATATTTATATATTAAAATTTACCGAAGTGAAAGTGACTACTGGTTATTGTGACACAGCAAACCATGCAGACAACGAAATTCGACCACTGCTTTTAACCCATTGCCGAAGCGAATAGTGTGCAGCTCTGCTATTGGACTTGAACCTGACACCATCCAGACAAAAGCCTTCATTTTCAACCACTAGGCGACAACTACCAAAATATAGATCAGGCTCTTTGTCATGCAGCCCATAAAACATATCTAAATTATATCATTGTTTTGTGTTGTTGTTATACCTATATACTTTAACCTTTCTTTTCACTACAATACACAGTTTCCACATATATTGTGTGGAGAAGACCAGATGCATATTAGCATTTTAGCCTATGTGTGACTTTAACATGTCTATCTACCCTCATCACAACCCCTGAGTCCAATTTAAGGACCATAATGCAAAAGATAATGCATTCATCCACTTTCATCCTAATATCCGTTACTGGGAAGCAGTTGCCACAACTGCGATCCAAATCACATTGCATCGTATTAGACCCTCATGAACCTTCCACCACTGGAAGGAACCAACCACACTAACTGGGGTTTGATTTTGCCCTGGTAAACCCTTCTTCCACCCTATGAGAGAGACATTTTCTACCAATAACCAATATTGCAATACATTTAAACACTTAATTTCTGGTTCCAACATCAACAAATACCGACATGGGCCTGGTAAAACATAATTGTCTGTTGTCTGTAAAAAACACTACTTTGTGTGTTGATACCAGCAATCGGAATACAGTCCCCAAATTATTACAATAGATTTTTATGACTTATCCTTAAATTATGCTGCAATGCTGCCCCCTAGTGACTTTCACTTTAGTATGCAGTCGTTTATCACCAAACTTATTTTTAATGCTCTAATGCATTTTTTACCAAAGTCGCAACCCTAAAGTGGGTCACAAGAGATTGTTTTGGGTCATCTCAAATCATGTCTCCCAGGAGTTCACAGGTTCGTTTGCTGTTTTTTGTCACGTAAAACTCGAGTTATACTTATTGTCCAGATATCACTCAGTCAGCAATCCATTATCCCAGTTAATATTCAATAATGATTGATTTATGAATATACAAAGTCCATTGACTGAAGTCACAAAAGTTAACAAAGATGAAATCTGTATTTTATAATGTAGGTTTGAGAAACACTGCTCTAATGATGTGATGGAAGTGCCGATAGTGGTCCTTACAGATCTTACAATACAAAATCATGCTAATATTGGCTAATAATTGGCTGATCATTGTTATAACTGCAAACAAACAAGGTTCTGCATGAATGTGAAAACACAGGCAGAAGGCAGCGTCCCTGCAGATAAAACTACTGAAATATTTTCTCTTTAGTGGCTTTCTATATTTGTATTCAAGGGAAATCTCTTTACACCCAACCTTTAACATTCTACTCTGATATCCACTGCGTAGCTTCAACAAATCCATTGTTTATATAGCACAAAAGAAGTGCTGAGAAACCACTTTTGGTGTAATCCAGGAACTAATGCAGCAAGGCAGTCTGAAAGCAGAGCTTTGTGAACACACACACACACACACACACCATGCTGCAGCTGAGGACTAGTGTTTTTTTTAAACCATGACTTCTTCTGCAGTCGAACTAAAGTGTTTCACGTTTCACATTTGCAGGATTCGCTCTGCTGGGTGGTCACCCCTGCTTCCTCACCTCTCAGGACATTCACCTGGGAGTGAATGAGAGCAACAGAGACACGGCAAGGTCAGACTTTCAGATTATATGTCACATGTGTAAACAAAGATTGTCGAAATGGTTCCTGTTCTCATGTAATAAAGCCTAAAATTCTCCACAGAGTTCTGTCTGGATTGTGTGATGTAGTTTTGGCACGAGTGTACAGCCACTCTACACTAGAGGAGCTGGATAAAGACGCCTCCATCCCCATCATCAACGGTCTGTCTGATCTCTACCACCCCATACAGATCCTGGCCGACTACCTCACATTACAGGTTCCTGGGTTTATTTAACATTTCTTACAGAAATTCAAGCAATACATTCTACCGAGTTGCAAAATATGAAAAAGTTTAGAAGATAAAAGGTGTACAACTAGTGTGATTGACAGCTGGTGCCTACTTGTCAGCTACATTTAATAAAGTTTGGGCTTGTACCTCGAAAAGCATTTCTGTAAAAGTAAAGTCAAAATCAGTGACCCCCAATTCCCCCGGATACTGACAAATACAGTTTGTAGGTCTGGTCATTTTAATAGTTTGAAAGTATTTGCTACACTTTTAAAGGCAAGTCTGTGAAGAAAATTCCAAACATTTAACCAATCTGTGGTACAAAAACATTGGGAATTGCTGCTCTGTATTATATAAAGTAGTTTTTCCAAACTTTTTTTCTGGAGACCCATATTTTAAAAGGGACAAACTCTTGCAACACAAGTCAGAAGACATTTTTCATAAATCATTGATCATTATTGAACATTAATGAGGACATCTCATTATTGACTGAGTGGTATTTGAACCTAAAGTATTACTCAAGTTAACCTAAAACAGTACTTGAACAAGCAAGAGTGACTGTAAACTCTTAGGAAACATAATGTCAGATGACTATTGTCAGTCGATTTAAGGTCATACTACCATTCTCCTGCAGGAGCATTATGGGTCACTCAGTGGATTGACATTGAGCTGGATTGGAGACGGCAATAACGTCCTTCATTCCTTTATGATGTCTGCTGCCAAACTGGGAGTTCACCTTAGAATTGCGACACCAAAGGTTTGTATTCCATCCAATAAGAGTTTTAACTCAAATAAGAATAACTCAGGTAAACATCTAAAACCTTAACAAACAAGGGTTACGAGCCAGAGAAGAGTGTGATCCTGGAGGCACAAAGACTCTCCAAGAAGGTGAGAGATTTCTTCTTTTTTTAATCCTTTGTTATTGAGATATTCATGAATTTTTGGTTTTTCTTCATAGCACGGTACCGAGCTCCTTCTCACCCCTGACCCGATGGAGGCAGCACATGGCAGCAATGTTCTGGTCACGGACACGTGGGTCAGCATGGGCCAGGAAGAGGAGAAGAGGAGGAGGTTGCAAGACTTTGAAGGTTATCAAATCACAATGAAGGTAATGGAAAATATGTTCATCGATATTCTCTTGAGTATAGGTCAACTTTTATACTCAGGAGCCAAAGCCAAAAATTATTTTAAAAAGTATGATATGATATTATATATGATTAGACAAATTTAGACAGGAGGCAGAGCTGAAGGTTGCGTAGTTAAAGATGTTGAAAGGGATGACTAGGATGGTCAGGATCAGGAATACAGTGATTAGAGGGGCAGCACAGACAGAAGGGTTTGGAGAAATAGCTAGAGAAGACAGATTGAGATGGTTTGGACATGTTCAGAGGAGGCACAGTGGTTGTATTGGTACAAGACAACACCAACCCATTATAAAAACAACAGCCACGTTTCACCGAGTTTGTCCTCGCCTTTTGATCTGGGATGTCTAGGATGTATACAGTGCTAGAATAGTTTGGAGGACCGTATTCTTTGGCAAACTCAGACATCTCATCCTCTAAATTTGCTGCGAGTTGGACGATTCCGAGCTCCATCGCTTGGACAAAGGTCCAATTTCACGTCCTTCCTGCCAAGATACTCTCCTAACACCAAGAGCTCATTTGATGGCCAAAAATGTCACAACTTTCATTTTGACCGTTGCTGTACTGACTAGGTAGAATTTATATCTTTTTTGTTTTATAACATTAAATATGAAATAAAATCTAGACATATTTATGAAAAGTCAGGAAGGGACAGTTGTAGGTTGTAGTACCAGTTGTAAACACATCAATTACAATAGATGCAGTTTTAGCCATAACTTACACTTTACCTTACATTTTGTCATGTGTCATGTACATAATCTTTTGGAGCAGTGGTGCTGGGTGCAAATCTATTGAATGGCAGGTTACCACTGAGGAGCATAGCACCATCACCACTCACTGATCCCTGGGCGCTCAAATCCACCCACTGTTCACTTTGGTGAGGGGTTAAACCCAATGACACAATGACAAGGAGTTTTGCTACCTGTGGCTCCACTTCCATGTAGTGATTTTCCTATGTACTTATCGGTGAAATTTTGACATTGAGTCTTTATTAATAAAGATAATTATATTAATTATTTCTAAAAATTAGTCTTATTTTCTAGTGATTTATTTTTCCAGACAGGAAGTGTTGCCAAACCAGACTGGACATTTTTGCACTGTCTGCCCCGTAAAGCAGAGGAGGTGGATGATGAGGTCTTCTATTCTCCTCGCTCCCTTGTTTTCCCCGAGGCCGAGAACAGAAAGTGGACAATCATGGTGAGATAGAAAACTTGTATTACTGTTGTACTGAATATTCATCATCTAAAAGGGTATTGAATCAGAACCGCTGTGCTCTCTTTCAGGGTCTGGTGGTTTCTCTTCTTACAGATTATACACCACAAACCCCCATGCTGAAGTTTTAAACTGGAATTTGTACCATATGGACGTCTGTGCTGTGCACAATCCCAGTGACAGTAACTGTTAGGGACAGACTCAAGCACAGAGAAAATATAAGTGCATAGTCATGTCCTGGGTTTTTCTTTTAGCTTTCTGCAAACTGGACCAGTCTCAGACTGGGCACACAGTGTGGGATTTTAGCCAATCATGGCAACAATCTGCTGCTCACACTGTACGAGTCAATTGCATCAGTGCATCAGTTTACAGCTCACAACTCATATTCTCACACTATACAATACTACACTATACCAACCAAACACAACACGTCTGACTCTTGTAACCAGAACTGCTTTGGATAAAAGCATCTGCCAAATGTATGTAAAGACGAGAATAACGCTCAGCGAACAAAAAACACATTTTCCTGACAATTCTTGCCCTTCTGTGCACAGACATGCAAAAGTAAAAGGAAGGACAACCACGTGTATAGATCAGGAAATGTCTTGAGAGACATGGTCAATCCAGTCCATCAATTCTGCCCTGGTGCTCACTGTTGTTTCCTTGTTTTCTCGCATGTTTGCGCATGTACAATTACCATGTGTTCAAATCGGCAGGATTTTAATCATGTTTGATATCCACAAAATTGATTGCAATGTATCTTAAGGTCATAATTTCTTTTTGTAACCCTGTGTACACTGTATGACTGGGGGATGCACAACTGATTAAAAAAATGCACACAATCACCTGATAGTCAAAAAGTCCTGGCACAATCAGCTCAAAATCGTAGAGTGTACGTCTGGCTTTAGACACCATTGACAACAACTCTATGTTGTTTCTAACATGTTTTAAAGAACTAAATTTATAGAACTACAGACACTGGAGGTACTGCATCAGGGATTTTGAAAGGATAACAAAAATGAAAATTTTCTATGATACATTTAACTTTACACATAAATCTAGAATTTTCTCTAAAAAGTTCATTATGGTGGAAAATACATAAATGTGATGAGTGAGCTTCTGTCATGTGAACATGTACAACCAGTCTCTTAATAAAAAAAATAGAGAATTTAAAGACTGTTTCACTTCATTTGTAGGAAGTTTTGAGTTCAATTGATACAGTTTAAAGGCAAGTATCAAAGGTATACATGGAAGAGGATCAAAGGCTGTTTGCTTTTATCTAAAAAGAAATAAGGCTTTATTGGAATGTGGAATTTTACCCCATCCTTTCTGAACTAAGTTTATACACTTGACTTTTGACCCTTTTCTATCCGCCAAGAAAGAAGAACCATAAGAATGACTGGAAAAAAATGCCATCAAGGATAGACGGCTAACTGCTGTGAAACAGCAGAGAAGAAAACAGTTTAAAAATGGAAAAAGTGAAAAAGGCAAAGGACAAAAACCCAACAATATTTTCAAAAGAATGACGGATTTTTTAAAGTAAAAGGCCACCTTTCTTTCCCGTTAGCTTGCCTACAAAAAAAAGGAAGGTATGAACGTCAACTGCCAGTACGATACCTTCCAAACCTACCAACACAATGCCTCAGATCTGAGGCGGCAACACAGTGCGAAGTGACATGAAACATGTTTTCCAGTAATTATATTCCTAGCTCTAGCATGTGATGTGAAGAGCAAAAACAAGCAGACATGCAAGTGAGACAGATGCACCTCTATAATTAACCATCTCAAGGCACATGTCTGTTGTGCATGCAGAAGAAGTAGGCAGTAATGCAACAGGACCAATTCCAACTGCCAAACAATAATCAAAGAGCAATTTACATCTTAACATAAGCAGAGAATATTAGAAATGGAGGACGACAGTCTTAAAATGTTTGACTGGACCAGTATCTTGGTGCCAAATCAAAACTGGTCTGATAGCAGGATCCCAGCCTTAGACTCCAGCGGGGACTCTTCATCCTGCCATTCCTCACCTGACACCTCACTGGCAACCCCCACTTTTACCACACTCTTTGGCTCGTGCTCACCTTCCCTCAGTGCACCTAGTCCAGAGCTGCAGGTTGAAGCTCAAGAAGGCAGTGTCAGCGAGTCGTCTCTGCTTAGAGTGAACACACGCAAAATCGTAGAATCTCCTCATCATTCTTCAACAAACACACCATTAAGACCCAGCACTGGCCCCAAAAGGCCACAGTTGAAGGGTCCAAGGCCAAAGTGGGTCAAAAAAGTCCAAGCCATCATGAAGCAACGTAACCAACGTGGCAAAAAAGGCAAAGGACGTAGAAATTTTGAGCATCTGGAATGCAACTCTCAAAGTAACTCTGTCGAGAGCAATTCGGTGGAGAGTACCTCAGTAGAGAGTACCTCTCCAGCAGCCAAAAGCACTGTAGCACTTGATTTCAAACTTGTTGGTGCTGATTTTGTCAATTAAATACATTTTTTACTATATATGTTTAAAGAAAGCATTCCCTGTCTTTTTTTCCTCTCAAACAAACTTCTAAGCACCGCATAGTCGTGACAACCAAAGTGCATGGGAGCCTGCAACGTTGGCTAACCTTTTCCCTCTCTCCCACTTCCACCAACCTCTGCAGAGATACATATGTGCAAAACCCCAATGTTTTTCACAACAACTCGTGTGCTTTGATGACATCACGTATTTGAGCATTTGAACCCAACACTGAGGACAAGAAGATCAAAGGACAACAGTGCACAAAGCCAAACATCTGCAAGGCCTCATTGTCAGCTGTGAGTTCTTGGCTAAATGGTGAAGACATGGACAATGGGGTATTGGCAAATACCCCAGGCTCTGGCTTTCCTGAGAAGTTTGCCTTGTCAAAACTGCTTTTGGCCTTTACTTCTTCCAAATTCAGGAGAGTTTGTCTTCGCATGGCACCAACATATCCTGCCAGGATTGGTGACCTTTGAGATTAAAGAGATCAAATTGGTAGCGCAACATGAGATGATGCTAGCTTTGTGCATTTGTCAAGCCATAAGCCCAACAGCAAGAATGTTGCCCTCACAGATCATCCTGCATCGGTACAAATGAATATGTGGAAAAAAGGCTCAAGTAAATCATAGTAAATCCACCAATGCAGGTCAACACTAGTCTTAAGTTAATGATGTTCTTTTCAATCACAGAGAGTGATGTTACTCACTGTAATTCATCAAGAATCAAAAACTCAAATCCTTTGTGACTTGTATTTTATTTTAAAACTTACCCAACTTGCTTGGTCAGTTGGTTAAAATTTTGTTTTATAAGAGTAAAAAGACCAAAAAATACATATGTAACCATACAATAATGAAGATACAGATTACTACTAATCTAAATAAGTTGTTTTAGTGATTTTTTTTTATGAATAATATTTTGTTAAATGGTTTGGTTAATGGTTTTAGTTCCAGACCAAAATAAAGTTTTAGAAAGAAAAACACATAACAAAAGCAAAGAGAAATACAATCTTATACAAATCAATTTTTGTCTCTACCGGATGACAACATCTACAAAGTGTGTTTAATGTTTACATCCTGTGAATGTTTTCATTTTCTCTACTGTAAATAAAATTGTTTATAAAAGTATTGAGAAATGTTATCTTAATTTGAAAAAACAAAACAAAGTTGATTCATTACAATGAAAAACCATTACTGTCACCAACATGTGTTTATAACAATAAACATTGAAGCTGGAGCTCTGATTATAGGTATTTGTTATAAAGTGCCATGTAAACGATGAAGGGAAATATGGTATATGGCACCAAATATGGTGGCACCAAGAAAGGTGATGTATGAAACTCACCAAACACTAAGCTTTAAAACAGAATAATGATCCAAAACAGAGGGAGGGAGGGAGGTGCAGGAGGAGGCACCAGGTGAGAGGAGTGAGACTATAGGAGAGACACAGGTGAGTGTGATGACACTGATTTAACTCTAAAACACACACAGCGTGATGATAGTTAGCTAAATTAAATTCAATGAGAATAAGGACCAAGACAGCAATGTAAAAGAACATAAAAAACAACAAATAAAGTGATGGAAGACGAGAGCCTGTTCTGTCTCTTGATAAATTTGACGTTTATGTAGTCATTGAACTCAATATTTTGTAAAAAAAAAAAAAAAAAAAAATTTTAAAAAAAAAAAAAAAAAAAGAAAGGTCAAAATGGCCAAAAAAAAAAAAAAGGAAAAATAGTTGGTAGTATGGGCACTCTGCTCTGAAAATGACTGGCAGCCATCGTTTATGAAAATTGAGTTGCCATATATAATTGCTATGTGAAACAATGGTTAAAACAGAGGGACATAACCAAGGCATAAAAACGTTTCTTATACATATGTATATAAATATAAAATACCATGGTCAAATCATCTGTGCCATAACAGAGATAAAGGAATTTCAGTATTATAATTATTATGTTAATATAATAACATGTACAAGCATTTTAATTTCTTGTTTAGGACCAAATATCTAACGTTTTCGTTGCTTTTACATGTGTAAACAACCATTTTACTGTCGACTGTAGCTGCGTTACTTTGATTATATCACATAATTGTATAATTGTATAATATTTCTAGTCGTTAAGTACAGTACTATACGCCGCAAACTCGTCCCGCCCGCGGCAGCTAACCCCGCACACACACAAGCGTTCCCTCCGTATGGCAAGCCATAGGTAACGTCGCCACGTTCACTCACGTAATAGCGTCGTTAAAATTAAACTTTCATTAACAGTGACAAGTGCCGACGTCACCATGCCCGAACCTTTCAAGCCAAGAACGAGGTTTAAAAAAGCAGGAAACGAAGACGGCAGTAATGTAACACAAGAAATGTTAACTGATGTAAAGCTCATACAATAAATAATCCAAGAAATATGCTACTGTAAACGAAACGGAACTCATTACTTCCAACATGAACAATGTAAGTATTTTTTCTCTTATTTTTTACTTTGACTTTTTGGCGTTACAAAGTGATTATTTTATCCATTTACTTTTTCCTAACCTTATGCTATTGCCTTAATAGAAGGGTTTGCTTTTGTAAATGCAGTACATGCTAATTCAGTGTCTTTATATCTTTGCCTAAAAATATACATATATATTTGATTTTGTTGTTTTACTACTTGTCTACTTTTCTTAGTTTGTTTTTTTATTTAATTTCCATTAAAGTCGACCAATGAAAAGGGGACAAGCCGAAAGAAGGGGAAGATTTTATTCCCATTAAAATGCATATTAAGAATTTTTAATAAATTTTTTTTAACAGGACTTTTGGACGAGCACCTTGGTGCCAAACCCTAACAACGCTGAAATTCCCAAACTTGTCCTACGAAGAAACCCAGCACCTACTGGTAGGAAATCTTCACCTCCTGCTGTCCCCTCATCTCCAACAAGTACAGATGTTCAAACCAGTCCATCCCAAAATAAGGTGACAAAAAAAAGGAATAGTTGAAAATAAGGTTCTGCATCTCAATTATATCGCAAAGTCACTGACATTGGATAGTTGTTATTACTTACCATGTCTGACAATATCGGTCGGACTACATAAATGTCTGGATTTTGCCAAATTTTCTAAAATCACGCATAAGGTCCTGAGATATTTGCCTCAGTTTTGGGGATAAACGGCTCTCTATATTGATATCAGTTGATATCAGACTCAGAAATAAAAACAATACCGGACATCCCTAGTTATTACTGTTATTATTTATTCTTAACTTCTGTAAAATAAAAACAAATATTAAAGATAAGGCTAAATGTAGAAGAGTGATCTGCTTACCTTTAGCAGTATTTACACCTGTAGTAAACAAATCTATGTCTAATACTGCCTTTGCTCCCACCTGCAGGATTTTGTCTGGACAAGCAACATGGTTCCAAACCCAAACCATCCTAACAGCCCAAAGATGATTTTTCGGAGATTCCCAACCTCCAGATCCAAGGGAGACTCCTCTTCCTCCTCTCCCTCTCCACACAGCTCTCCCAGTGCAAAACCACAGTGTAAAAGTCCGCGTGAGAGAGGCAGAAAGGTGAAAGTGCGCAAAGTTAAACCCAGACGTCCTCCAGGGGCAAGACGTTCCCTCCAAAAACCGAATGCAGGTTCCAAGCAGTCAGGATTGGTGGGCCCCAGACCAATGTGGGTCAGAAATATCAGAGCCATCCTTAAGGAGCGCAACACACAGAGTGGCAAAGGATGGAGAATGCGACCTGGACATGTTGAGAATAAGTTTCCAGCCAGGAGTACATCGCCTACCTCTTCAACCAGGCTTACACCACCAACAGAGCTGAACTATGGCACCGAAAAAGAGAAACCCAGCAGTCCTGCAGGAAGAGGAGCTTTCATACAGAGACCGATGTCAGGTACCTTACCACTACATGAGTTTTTGGTGAATCCTGTTCAGACAAAAAGTGCCCTTAGAGCAGGAGGACCGCAGAGGGGTAAACTTTTAGCAAAAAAAACTTCTCCACCTGCTTCCCCTCAAAAACATGTTACTTTTCATTTACTCTCAAGCTCTTCTTCTTCATCATCATGTTCACTCAGTTCCACAAGTCCAGAACTGCAGGATCAGAGCGTACAACTAGAGATGTTGTTGTCCAACAAAGATGAATACTAGAAGATATACTGTACTAGATAAAGTGAATGGACATAAAGCCAAATTCATTCATCTGATTCACCGTTACTGGGTTGCAGCAGGGATATTGTGAGCCTTCCTGTAAGTGGAATGCTGCTATGCTAGGAGCCTCTTAGTGGCAACCTGGTAACTGTTGCAATTGAACCAGAAGCCATGATCTTTCTTAACCGCTGCCAACTTAAAGCCAAATGTTTCTTCAATATCTGAAAATCTGCCAAATTATGGAGCACCTTTAGACCCAAATGAAATGTGCCCAGCTAGGCCTTAGAAGCACACACAAGTTTTAGGACTTCCCCATTAAGCCATCTTACATATGTATACTGTGTAAATTTAGATATAAAAAGAGTATAACAGATAATCAAAGTAATAGTCATAATTACTGTAATGATTAGTAAAAAAAAAAAAAAAATGTTAATTTCTTTAAATAAGCTACTTTGGTTGAAATTTGTTTGAACATAGTGAATGAAAGAGTTAATGCTACAACTGACATTGTTATGGAAGATAAATATTAAGTATGTTTATATTTTATTAACAGAGATCAAAGTTTATAAATCAAAAAAAAAATAAGAGAGGAAAAATAATGAGTATATCAAATGTACAAATTATTACTGTATGCATTCAAATGAATAACATCTGTTATTAGGTTTTGTAATTTCCCACCTTTTGGTCAATAAAGTATATCTATTTATTTATTTATCTATTGTAGACATCTTGATTGTGTCCATACAGACCAGGTGTCTCAAACTCGAGGCCCGTGGGCCATTTGCGGCCCGTAGAACGATATTTTGATGAATTTATAATATTTTATAGATTTGTTCTCCACATTTTATGGTAAATCCTATAGTTCTCAAACCCTGATCCACAGTCTACTTATTGTTCAGTGTTGTATTACACAGAAACTATGGAATTTTTATAATGTAACAGTAAAAAATACAAATATAACCTGCTATCATATATTATTGTTAGTTAATGACGTATGTTTGTATTATGCCTCGCTTCAGCAAAAATCTGTTGCATGCTTTATGCAGTCAATCAGCGCCTCTATGTGGGTAGTGATGGTACTGCTACAGGATGTTCTTATTGGTTAAGAGAAGATGACGACGATTGTGCGGGAAGCTTTGATCTATGTGGGTGGTCCAGGGTGTTGTGTACGAAAATGCAGTTTCTTTTCAAACGTCAGCTGATGCTATTTCAGAAATATAGCCTTGGGGTGTAATCGCTTCTACACACTGCCAGCAGTGGGATCTGACGTGACGAGTACACGTTATCGTAGAACTTTCATTTAAACGGATAATCATCTATAATTCTAATTTCGACGTTGTTCACTGCGGCCGATGTGCAAATACGTTCAATTACGAACTCGGTTACAAGACGACATGGCTGAAAATAATAAGGACGAGTGGGGAAGACCAGGTTTTTCCTCTCTTCGACCACCCATACTGGATAAGCCTCAGAGGGGGAGGGGGAGAAGAGGACGCCATGACAGCCTGGTTGCCAGTTTTTTTTTAAAATGCAAGAAGAGCAAAAAATATTTTTAAAAATTGTTTGGATTGGGGAATATTTAAAGTCATGGTAAAAATAGACCAGCCTACTGGTTTCTTTAATGTCTTCTTCATTTTAATCACTGGTTCCACTCAAGGTGCATTTCTTTGGACAAATGATAACAAAAGTTATCATAGAGTTAATATCTAGCGATTATATTATATTTGATTTTATTTTTTTAATTTATATTTCTTTTAGCGTGAAATCACCTCAGTTTATACATCAATAGTTGTTCCAATATATTGCAAAAACAGTGATTTCCGTGGTTTTCTGTTCATTGTGTTTTTTTTAGTTAATATTCCTGCAATGGCACCAGGCTTTGAACACGAAATTGAAGAAAACAACGGTGATCTAATGAATTTGTTACATGAATGTATTTCAATCAGTGATTTTGTATTATGTAATTTTTATTCATCTAAATTATGACTGCATTTGTTAAGTGAAATCGGAAACTTTTCTGATAAATAAAAACATTAATACATTTCAATAATAATTTTATAGTCTCTGTGGTCTATGTTTCAAAGTGGTTATAACACGGATTTTTGGATGAAACTTCCCGCGGTGGCAATAATTTGGGGCAGGACTTCTGATCCTAGTGGCTGATTTTGTTTTTAACACCCACATCTGGCAACCCTGCATCTCAGTCGCAGCTGCTGGTCTGTAATTCTGTCTCAAAAGTTAACAAACCTTTACGGTTTACGGGAGTTTTTTATTCCTTAACCTTGATCCTTACGTTAGGAGTAAAGATTGGGAAAACGAGGAGTATAATGGAGGTTTTACCACCGCCGAAGAGAGATCGTGCGACCACGGAGCAGTCCCAGAGCAGGTAAAAGAGGGATAAAGTGCCCATGTTTGCAGCAGGAACAATGGGAGAAAGTTTTGTGCTAATCGAGGCTAAGTAACGGTGGTTAGCCTCGATGCTAACGAGCAATGGGACTTGGGATCTGTGTTTAGATGCTCACATTTCCGAAGGACAAAAAAGTTGAAAAGGCTTAAAATAATTAGTCCTTAGTTTTTTACATTCAGCTTGTGATGTTTCCATAGCATATAAAAAGAAAAAAAACACCCTTTAACATAACAAATTAAAACGTTTCATCCCCTCCGTAACTGAGTAGTAAATTAATACGCAGGAAAGTTGGCTGATTAACATAGTATTTGATAAAATCTCAGAACGCTAAAAGCCCCGAGGATTGTTTTTTAGATTACCTTTCTGTGTAAGAGAATAGGTTTTAGTGTAACCTTTGAAAGCATCATGGCTTTACTCTAGGGTTTGTTAAAAGTTTGTAATTAACAACACAAATCGTAAGTGGATGAAAACCTGAAAAGAAGCCAAAAAGGAGTCAAAATAAGAAGTGTCAAAAAAGACCATTTCTATAGGATAAACGAAGACTGTTGTCTGATACTAAAATATTTACGTAAACAGAAGCATATGTTTTAGTTGTAATAAATGAAATCTTTAATTTGTCAAAAAAATTAAAGCCGTGCAACCCAACATCCTTTGCCCCATAGTAAAATGTTGAAGTCATATTACAGTACTGTAGAGAGACAGTACCTATGAAAAAATACAAAATAAGTTTAATGGTAACATGAAACTGAAATGGAAAATAATTTTATTTTTCTAAGACTGGTGTAAATCTTCGGTATCTAACAAATAATACATCACATAATACTTCGACTTTAGGTATGTAGGCACTGTACTAAAAGGACAAAAAAAATGCTGATCCAGCAACTCGATACGTTGCTTCACAGCCCAGTAGGCTGAGTACAGGTCAGACTGTTTTTGTTTTGTCCTATTGCAGTTCAATTTCTCATTGCCTGAGGGTTAGTATATTTAACTAGGTCAACAATGCCAGCAGTTTGGATGTGTGTTTAGGAACAATGACAGGAGCCAGAATTAATTAAATTTATATAATACACCTGCCGATTGTTAAGGTTGATGGCATAGTTTCACCTATTTGGGATTTTTTATTCATTTAAATACTATATTTTTTATGTATTCAATTTCTCAAACTGTGACTCTTAAAGATTTTTGTTAATAGCAGTAATTTGTCTTACCAGCTGTCTTCACTTGAGTAAGAAATACATATTGAAACCATAACGTTGAATATTGTCAGGACTAGTACTTGGTATCAACAAGAACACAATTGGTTTGTAAACAAAGTCTTACTTCTCTATGCTGTCTTCTTCCTTTCCTTTCTGCTTGTCCCGTTCTTCAGGGGTTGCTACAGTGAGTCAACAATTTCCATCTCACCCTGTCTTCTGTATCCTCAATTCTAACTCCAACTACCTATTTGGCCTTCCCCTTCATGTCCTACCTAATAGCATCTCTAGCATTCTTCTACCAATATAACCACTGTGCCTCCTCCGGACATGTCCAAACCATCTTAATCTAGCATCTTTAGCTTTTTTTCCAAAAAACTTCTCTATGAACTAAAAATATTCTTTCTTTTTTTTTTTTACAGCAGTCTCCCGGTATTCCTTCCTCAACTCACTGACTCCACATCTCACCATGAACATCAGTAGAAACTGCAGTGCAGCAGGGAATGGTGAGGGTCTTGCAGCCCTGGAGTCAGTCTCCATTGTCACCATCACACTGCTGGCCTGCCTGGGAAACCTCCTGATTGTGGCCACCCTCTACCGCAAACCTTACCTGCTCACACCTAGTAACAAGTTTGTGTTCAGCCTGACTCTGTCCAACCTGCTGCTTTCCACGCTGGTGCTACCATTCGTGGCTGTCAGTTCCGCTAAGAGGGAGTGGGTGTTTGGGGTAGTGTGGTGCAACTTCACTGCCCTGCTGTATCTGCTCATCAGCTCGGCTAGCATGCTTACACTGGGTGCCATCGCCATTGACAGGTCAGTGTTCAACAATTATATTCTAGAAACAGATTATCTTATAACTGTAAGAATATTTGTAGAAAGTGTAAAAATTTCTGTATTAATATCTTTTTTCTGTGGATTAGTTGTGGCTTATTTTTAGCCATTTCTGTTAAAAAAAACTAACAAAGAACTAAATAAGTTCTTTGTTAGTTTCACCTAATTAATTATGTGGTTAAAATGGAAAATTTATTATGGACATGGCAGTGACCCGAGTGCAACAGAGAAATGCTATTTGTACTCGTGCCTAATTACAGTAAACCACAACTACCACCTCCGTCATTTTCAGCTGCTTATTGATGTTTGGACATCTTAACACCTCTTTGTGTTCTTAAGCATGGAGCTGGAATTCTAATACTTTTAATTTTTAAGAATAAACAATGATTAAATGTACTTAATTAAAATAATCAAAATTATAAAAAAATAAAATAATTTAAAAAATTACTATTTTTATAGTAATTAAAAATAGAACAAATAATCCTCTTCACTAGCCAAAATACGTATTAAGTATTTTGCATTAGATTCAGTTCGTTTTCGTGCTGCAGTAGGATTAACTTTAGCAACTAAAACGTTGAACTTTGCTGCTTTTACTATGTTTAAAATTTACAGCTCTTTTCTCAGTGATTAACTTAGAATTCTTCAGTAGCTCCTGACTCTCCTTCTGCGCCGTAAATAAGATTATTTAACAGCATTTGCGTTTTTTTTTTTTTTTTTTT